>JASAMY010002742.1:0-125418 GCA_030248085.1 Paralinhomoeus sp. GSCO2_6 | reverse complement strand
GCAGGGGCATCGACGTGGTTCGGAACCGCGTGAAGCAGTTCGCCGCGCAGAAGGCGAGCCTGCCGGCGGGCATGCACAAGATCGTGATCCTCGACGAGGCGGACAGCATGACTGAGGGCGCGCAGCAGGCGCTCCGTCGCACCATGGAGATCTACTCGCGGACGACGCGCTTCGCGCTCGCCTGCAATCAGTCCGACAAGATCATCGGTGCCTGCGCAGCCCCCGCTGTTGCCGACTGTTGCCTATTCGGCTGCGCTCGCAGAGCCGATCCAGTCGCGTTGCGCGATGCTGCGCTACGGCCGGCTGTCGGACGTGGAGCTGACGGCGCGCCTGCTGGAGGTGGCGGCTCTGGAGGGCGTGTCGTACGTGCAGGACGGCCTCGAGGCGCTCGTCTTCTCGGCGCAGGGCGACATGCGTCAGGCGCTCAACAACCTACAGTCCACCGTCGCCGGCTACGGACACGTCAACTCGGACAATGTCTTCAAGGTCTCTTCTTCAATGGGAGGAGGCGCGGAAGGAGATGGATGGAAGATAGAGGTTGTAACTTGAAGGTGTGCGACGAGCCGCACCCGCTTCTGGCGAAGGACATGCTCGACCACTGCGTCAAGTCTGAGCTGGACGAGGCGTACCGTATAGTGAGCCACCTGTGGCGACTGGGCTACTCGGCCGAGGACATCGTCGGCATGCTCTTCCGCGTCGCCAAGTCACACGAGCTGCCCGAGCTTCTCAAGCTCGAGTACATCAAGGTACGCCGTGTATTTGTGTGTGTCCATTCTTGCTGTGCCCTCCCCCCCCCCCCCCCCCCCGCCGCTCCCTCATCCACTTCCGTCTCCAGGATTTGGGCCATTGCCACCTGACGGTGGTTGAAGGGGGCGACACCCTTCTGCAGCTGGCGGCGCTCACGGCGCGTCTCTGCAATAATACACTGCCGCCTGAACTGCTCGTCCTCTGACCCCCCCCCCCCCTTCACGCGTGAACGCTGTCATGTCCACTGCTTGTGGTACATTCATTCCAAACCCTCTGCAGCGACAGCCAAGGTGACTTGGTCGATTGTCAAGCTGTATACCACCTTGAACAGAAATCTAATTTGTGTACCGACGCGAACGCTGAACCAAGACATCTCAGACCAGCTGCAGTTGGTGGCTTTCCCGTGGTCGTCGCTCCTTGCTGGTTTGTAAACGTCAGAAATGCAATAAAGTTGCCAAGGCGCTTGCGTTCACATTGCTTTCCTACCAGACGGTTCTATTGCTTTTGCTTCTTTGGCACGTTTGATTAGTCGAATTGTCCGTGACTGCAGATGTCGGATGCGTGCACGATGCGCAATCTGCCCCTGAGAGTGGAGCGAAAGGCGCACGCGTACGAGAACCGATGCGCCCGCTTCCTCGTGCCCAAACTGCAGCAGGCGAGCAATGCGCCTCTCTCACAGTACTTTGAAGTTTACAGGTCCGTCCGTTGCCTTGCTGGCCTACTCTGACTGCGTTCTATAGGCGCTCGGCTGTGGTTGTAGGGCGAGACTGGCGGCTTTGAGAGACCGACTACAGCGTGCCGCCGAGCAGAAATACGGTGCGAGGCGTCACGCACATTTGTCGGATCTGGCTGTTCCCAACTGAGGCTGACGTCAGGTTTGAGGGCGCCGGTGTGTGCGCTGTCGGCGCTGGCGGAGGAGCAGTTGTGCGTGGTCATCGGCACGCTCGTCAAGCACCAGGACCTGCGGCAGTCGGTGCTCAAGAGCTTCGACACCGACGTGCGTCGCGTCTCCTCGCCCGCCTGGGACTGGGGTTGGGAGTTGGGACGGAGGGAGATGGACGCGTCTGTGTGTAGCTGGACGACGGCGAGAACGAGGAGATGCGCAACGAGCAGAGCGGCGCCGGCAGTCTGACGAGTCGCTCGGACTTCGTCGAGCTCGAAGACGACGTCCAGAAGGTGAAGCTGGCCGGCAATATCGACGTCGACAAACTCGTCACAGGTGGCGCTGTTGTTTGGCTTGCAGTTGGGCTGAGTCTCGTGGAGCGCAGCGGCCATTTGCAGGAGTGACGTTGGCCGTGTTGGGGCGTAAGAAGGCGGGCGATACATTCGATGTGGAGGAACTGATGCTCTCTCCAGAGCCGTTGACCCCGGCGCCGACGACTGCTACTGCTCAGCGGAAACCTCATGGCGACGGCGACAGGTGGCGTTCATTCTTGGGGCGGACAGACGACTCGACAGGTGAACGTGCGGCCTTTCCACCGTCTCGCGTCTTCAGCTACGTGCTGCTGCTGAGCGGCCTGAGTTTCACGGGTGCGGACAAGTGGGACGTGCCCATGGAGGCGGCCGCGAACGTGCTCGTCGACTGGCTGACGGGCGCGGCCGGCTTCTGCGTCGCCGACGGAGGCGGCGGCGTCGCGGGCGTCGACGCCTCGCGCATCTGCCGCGTCGTCGTCGCCGGCGACAGCATCTCCGGCAGCTCCGAGGTCGCGTCGTCCTCCGTCCGTCCGTCCGGCTCCGTTTGCACAATCCTAAGATCGTCAAACACTTAGGACCGCGAGTTCAACAAGAAGGCGCGCTATCTGACGCGTAAGGCGACTTGCCCGAGCGTGCAGTGTATACGCCTCGTGGACAACTTCCTCGCGAGACTCGTGGTTAGGCCTGCTCATTCCCTCCCTCTCTCTCTCTCTCGTTCGCCCGATAAATTCGTCTTGCTCGTTGAGCCGTCCGTGCCCGTCGACCTGATGCCCGGCGAGCAGGACCCCACGGCGCGCATGCTGCCGCAGCAGCCCATGCACAAGTGCATGTTCCCCCTCTGCTCTCTATTCGGAGGTGACTGCGTCGACGGCGCGCCTCCCTGTTTCGTCGGGGGGCAATTGGCCGTTGTTGTCCGACCGCTGCAGGGATGCTGAATCTGGTGTCGAACCCCTACGAGCTGGTGGTGGACGGCGTCTTGATGGTGGGCACGTCCGGCCAGAATGTGCGCGACGCGGCGCGCTACGCCAAGTTCGCGTCGGAGCTGGAGGCGCTCGAGCAGCTCTTTCGCTGGCAGCACATCGCCCCCACCGCCCCCGACACCCTCGGTTCGTTCGTGGGCGCGTTGCCCCCCCCCCCTGTCGCTGCCAACGCGTATCGGAGACGCGCGCTCAGACTGCTTCGCGGTGGTAGGGCACGACCCGCTGCTGATGAGGCCGACCGAGGAGGCGCCTCTGCCCGACGTCTTCTTCGCCGGCAACCAGCCCCGCTTCCAGCACAAGGTCGTAGGCGTCTCGGCGCGCTATCGCCGTTCAGTGGTCTTGCGCTGCCTTTAGGTGGTCGAGCGGGCGGACGGCGGCCGTACGCTGCTGCTGTGCGTGCCCTCCTTCAGCAGGACGAAGACGGCGGTGCTGCTCAACGTCGCGACGCTCCACTGCGAACTCGTCGGCCACTTCCTACTCGACGACGAGCCCCCCTCCTCGCCCACCCTGCTGCCACGCTGACGCTGACCACTGGTCGACGAAGCAAGACGGCCAGCGATTCATTTCACCTCAACATAATGACAACAATGTGCCGCGGCAGTGTTCGTGAACGACTATGAAATGCTGACAACTCTGTCCCTGACCCACGTTGTGGGTCGCTACACCGTGCACTGCGCCTCTTGGCCTGAAACAGTTGGGGCCAGCCAATCAACTACCTTTTGTTCTACAATAGGGGGTACGGTACTTCTACTCTTCATAGCAGCGTTTCCAACCTTCGCACAGTTGCCTCTCGCCTCCTTGCACTGTGCAGTTGCGAAGTTGGTTGTCTTGATCGTCTACTGAGTGCATAGTGTGCTACACAATCTTTTGTCGAGATGCAAAAAGGCTGCGAACAAATAGTCAAAATTCGTATGTCGTTGTAGTTTAGTGTTTAGTTTCGTTTATTGTCGTGGTTGTCTCGTTTGTAGCTTCCTTTGCCTGCGCCAATTACATGCGCATTATTTGCGTGTACAATGTAGTAGTGTGCGGCGCTACCGTATAAACGTACCGTAGTGACGAAGTAAAATCCGTGCATACGGTATATGTTAATATGCGCTGTTCGACGAGAATGTCAACTTGTGAATGTCTGTATAGTAGTATCGAAGTTGTATTGAAGCGTTCGAATCGTTCGCCGTGTCTTGCGTAAGGAGGGAGGGAGGGAGCGATGTCTGTGTTGGGCGAAGTGCAGAACCAGACGCCGAACGGCACAGCAAACGAGAACGAGGGTGTGTGCTGGGCGTCGCTGCCCGCGCGTCTCGACTCGCTCTTCGACCACGGCGGCGATGTGGACGTCGAGGCAGCGAAGGCGCTGCTCGCCGCCTACCGGTCGGATTGCGCCGACTGGAAGCGCTTCGTCCACGTCCTGCCCCACAAGTCGGTCGGATGTGATGCGTCGTCGTGTCTGTCGTCAAACGGTGGAGTTGTCTGTCGGCCCGCGTAGGTACACGCGGAACCTGGCCTTCGAGAGCTCGTGCGGTCGGTTCAACGGCATGCTCCTCTGCTGGCCCGCCGGTCATGGCAGCCACATACACGACCACTCCGGCGCCCACTGCTTCGTCAAGGTGCTAGAAGGTGGGCGCCAATCTCGTGTGCGCCTCAGCGGCATTCTCTACTATCCGTGCAGGGCGGCTCGCTGAAACGGTGTTCGAGCGACCGCCGGACGAGCCGCCGTCGACGTCTGCCGGCGAGGTTGCGAGCGCGCGCGCGCGCGCGTGCGAGCGGCGTCCGACGCTCGTCGCTTCAGAGTCCGCTGCGAGAGGTGGGGACGAGCAGCTATGAGGCGGGCCGCGTCACGTACATTCACGGTCGGTGGCTGTACTGTGCGGCTGCTGTTGTCGAGCCAATGGTGGTTTCGCTCAGACTCGCTGGGCGTGCACCGTATGGGGAACGCGAGCTCGACGGAGCCGGCCGTGTCGCTGCACGTCTACGCGCCGCCCTTCCAGCAGTGTCAGACGTTCGCCGAACGCAGCGGACGCCGTCGCCGCGTGCGCGTCCCCTTCCACACACTCTACGGCGCGCTCGCGCCCCTCGCGGTGCGCTCTCGTCGCGTCGCCGTCGCGCCCTTGTCGCGCACGCGCGCGCGCGCACGCTCCGCCTGATGTCAGGAGACGACGAACGACGTGTCGCCTCTGCAGTCCGAGCAGTCAGACGTGGAACAGTAACCCGGCTCTACCGACTATGAGTGACGACACCCGCTTCTCCTTGGTCCGGCTTCTTCGTCACTCTAGTGATTCGCTAACCAGAATAGAATCATTGGCCTTCGCGTGATTTGCCCACCCAACCTTATTTGGTCCGCCTGTGTGGGCGCCTGGCGCAACTTTTGAGCCTGTCGTTTTGAAATGGCTGACAACGAATGCGCCAGTTCGGCTAAACAAGGTCCGCTGCCGAAACTTCCGGCTCGGCTTGCACTAACAGAACAAGGCGCCATGTTCGTTCGTCTTCGCACACTATTCTGTATTATGTCACGTCACACTGCTTGCAATCGTTTGGACTTGTGTTGAAGGGCCTCAATGTTGAGCTGCGTTTATATGCGCGGGGCCGATCTGCCGGGCCCAGTGCGATCCCTACCGACGCCGTTGGCGCCGTCGACGACCTTACGGTCGGCAACCAGCTGTCGTAGCGCAACCGACATTTCGTCCCTGGATCCGGCGCCGCTCTCTTTGGAGCTGGAGGCTTTGGCTGCTGTGCACGAGCTCGCGTTCGCCGTCGACGCGATCGCGGTCTCGCAAATGCTGCCGCGAACCAAGGACATTATCTTCGTGAACGTCACCACCGCCGAGGGTGCTCTGCGAACCACTTTTGCTCGCGCGTTCCACGGGTGACTGGCGCACCCGTTTAGGCGAGCCTTACTGTCTGGAGGTGACGGAGAAGGGCTGGCGCGTCGCCTCTCCCCGTCTCGACTGCATGCGCGGCGACTACCGTCGACTGGAGCTGCACGTGCCCTACTACGAGTCGCCGTACGCGCTGCTGAACGCCCTCTCGGCCGCCTACCGGCGCCGATTCGCCCGCCGCCTGGCGCGCCGTCTGGAGGCGCTCGCGGATCGCTCGGAGGCGACGGAGGCGGAGTCGTCGGCGGCGCTGACGGAGACGCCGCAGCCGGGTGGCGGTCGCGTCGATGCGCCGCTCGATCGGAGCCTCGACGAGCGGCTGACCGGTCGACGGCCGCTGTGTCCGCCGTTCGCGTCGACGCCGGCGGCAGCGCAGTCGCCGACGACCAGCTCGATTCTCGAAGACACCGACGACGACAACTACAGCGTCTGCCAAGGACCGATGCGCTGACCGTCTCTCCTCTTCTACTTGCCAACCACGCGTACAGTACAGTGTTATAGTTCATGCCTGAAGGTAGGTTTTCGCTTTAGCTAACGTGCGACTAGCTTCCGTGAGTCCTCATACCGTGCCACTGATTCATTCGATTTGAAGTTAGTTGTTGTAACATTGTGCACGGGTGCCTTGGCTTCGTGTCGTCTCCGCTGCAGCAACTGTCGGCACCGCGTGTTAATCGGGTGCGCCGGCTGTCGCAAACGGGTCGCTCTTTTTGACAGCGGGTTGTCGCGCGGCGACCCACTCGGAGATAACGTGCACAAGTGCAATTCGTCTGCGCGCCAGTAGCGCAGTAGTAGGTAGGTACGGGCCAATCAAGCGCCAGCCTGGAAGTGAGAGGAAGATGTTAGAGTGGCTAGTGGGCGAGCTCGATGCGTTCGACGTGGCCGTCTTTGGCCTCGTCGCTGTCGTCGGCATGTATTTCGTCTACCGGCGGTTCTTCAGCGGCGAGTCCAGCGGCTCGGGCGCCGCCGCCACCTACAAGGTCTCCATCGGCGGCTCGGCGCCCAGCCCCGGTCGCGTCGAGCGCACCGCCTCCGTGTCCGGCTCCGGATTTGTTGAGCGCATGAAGTCCAAGGTCTGAGGTTGACGACAGGCCGTGGGGCACGACGTGCCTGACTGTGGTTGGGGTCGACCTTCAGGGACGCAAGATGGTCGTCTTCTACGGCTCGCAGACGGGCACTGCCGAGGAGCTGGCCGGCCGACTGGCCAAGGACGCGAGGCGCTACTCGATCAAGTCGCTAGTGCTCGACCCCGAGGACCAGGAAATGGTTGGCTGATTTTGATTTGTCGTCGGACAGGTTGAGGGATGTTGGTGTCTTGCACTCGGGAGACGTGCGCTGTGCTCGTGCTTAGGAGGAGTTGCAATCGCTGGGCGAGGTGGAGGGCTCGTTCGCCGTCTTCTGCATGGCGACCTATGGCGAGGGAGACCCAACGGACAACTGCCAGCAGTTCTACGACACCATCCGCGACTCCGACGCCGATCTCTCGGGCGTCAGATACGCGGTACGCGCGCCTGTCGCTGCTGCTGCCGCGCACCCCCCCCCCCCCCCCCCTGGCGCCGCAAGCCGCTACGTGCTAATTGGCCGGCGCGCGGGTTGGCCGACTTCCTTGGCCGGCGGTGCAACTCGCCGCCTTGGCGTCGCCATCTCCGGCGGTGAGGACGGTTCACGTGAGCGGCGCCTGCCTAGCCACACGGCGGCGACGCGTACTCACCATTGTTAGCCCTCACGTGAAGGTGACGCGGCGCGCGCGTCATTTGCACGTGTACGCGCACGTGCGCGCTTGTCTTCGCTGCTCCTTTGGTCAGCACAGCGGCGCTTCTTGGGCAGGTGTTCGGTCTGGGCAACAAGACGTACGAGCACTTCAACGAGATGGGCAAGTTCTTCGACCGGCGCTTCGCCGAGCTGGGCGCCGAGCGTCTCTGCGACGTCGGCATGGGAGACGACGACAGCAAGTCCGTCCGTCGTCCCTCTTTCCCGTCTTGTCGTCGCGTTCGAGCGGCGCACCTTCAGTCTGGAAGAGGACTTCATGCTGTGGCGCGACAAGTTTTGGGCCGCGACCGCCGCCAGATTCGGTCTCGAGGCGTCGGCCGAAGAGGGCGGCCAGCGCCAGTACCGTCTCGAACTCTGTCCCGACTTGTCGGCGGCCGACGGCAACGTCTTCAAGGGCGAGATGGCTCGACTCGGCGCGTTCGAGCGCCAGAAGCCGTGAGTCCCAGTCTTGTGGCGCTGCTCCGCTCCTATAATAGATAGGCTCGTGTCTAGGCCGTACGACACGAAGAACCCGTTCTTGGCCAGGGTGGCCGTCAACCGGGAGCTGCACGCGGCCGGCGACCGGAGCTGCCGGCACGTCGAGCTAGACACCACGAATAGCCGCATTCGGTTCTTGACTGCTCGCTGAGCGTTGAGGGTGCAGACTCATGCTTGCGGTTGCAGCTACGAGGCGGGCGATCACGTAGCCGTCTTCCCCACGAACGACGCCGACAAGGTGGCGGCGGTCGAGAGGCTGCTGCCCGAGGCCGACCTGGACGTCGTCTTCAAGCTCATCAACACCGACGGTTCGTTTTGCTGGCCCGCCTTTTGCAAGTCTCGTCTCTGCCGACGCTTTCGCGGCCCTTGCAGAGGACTCGACGAAGAAGAACCCGTTCCCCTGCCCCACCACGTACAGAGTGGCGCTGACGCACTACGTGGACATCATGTCGCCCCTCAAGAGTCACGTGCTCAAGGAGCTGGCCAACTTCGCCATCGAACCCGCGGAGGCGGACAAGCTGCGGCTGCTCTGCTCGACCACGGAGGAGGGCCTGGTGCGTACCGTACTCCTTCTTCCTGCCCCTAAGTGCACGCGGCTCTGTTTAGAAAGCGTACCACGAGTACGTGCACGCGGGGAGACGAGGCATCGTGGACATCCTCACGGAGTTCCAGTCGTGCAAGCCGCCCATCGACTATCTCATGGAGCTGCTGCCCCGTCTCCAGGCGCGCTACTACTCCATCTCCAGCAGTCCCAAGGTGCTCCTCCGCGCAACCAGCCCGCTCGCAGCAGCCATCGAGCGTGGCCATTGCTGCTCGCTCGCGACAGGAGGACCCGAACCGCATCGCGGTCACGGCGGTCGTGCTGAGCTACAAGATCGGCGAGCGCCACATCAAGGGCGTCGCCACGAACTACCTGAAGGCGAAGGTCGCCCTCGAGACGGAGCCGTTCAGCACCGTGCCCATCTTCGTGCGTCGCTCCACGCTGCGCCTGCCCCACCGCGTCACGACGCCCGTCGTCATGATCGGACCGGGCACGGGACTCGCGCCCTTCCGCGGATTCATACAGGACCGACACCAGAGCAAACTACAGGGTACACGCGTATGGCCAGCCCCGTGCGTGCCGCGCCCATTGGGCTGGTCGTCTAGGCAAGGAGATCGGTCGTCTCACGCTCTACTTCGGCTGTCGACACCGCGACCACGACTACATCTACCAGGAGGAGCTGGAGCGATACGAGCAAGAGGGTTGGTTGGCCCGCTGCTTTTGCGAACGCCCCCACGCTTCTTCTGCATGGACGTGTGCGCGCGCTCCAGGGACGCTGACGAGGCTGCGCGTCGCCTTCTCGCGCATGCAGGCGCACAAGGTGTACGTGCAGCATCTGCTGCAGGAGGACGCCGAGCTGCTGTGGCGCGACATCGCCGACGGCGCCCACATTTACGTCTGCGGGTGGGACGGCGAGCATTCTTTTTTTTTGGCGCTGGGGGGTACGAGCGGCCGCCTTCAGAGACGCGCGCAACATGGCCAAGGACGTGCAAGAGACGCTAAGGAAGATAGCAGCGACCGTGGGCGGGGTCGCCGACCCGCACGCCTGGTTCAAGGACCTCGAACGCACCAAGAAGTACCAGGCAGACGTCTGGTCCTGAGCCCCCCCCCCCCCCCAACGAACCCCAAACATGATGGTACATGTACGTTGCAGCCCGTGATCGTAGTAATACGCGGTGTTAGACAAAGCGCCGTTGCCGGTTCTTCCTTCCAGTTGCTAACGTTCAACTTTCAGCTTCACTTACAGAGCTACACGTAGGTGTCCGCGACGTGTGTGCGCGCGCGCTCTTGTAGGCAGGATTGGTGAGTGTGTGTGTATCGTACTGTCGTTGGCACGTTGGAATACTCGCAGGATTTTCTCACGGCGACTTGAAACGATAGGAAATCAATCGTAAGGAGCGGGTGCGAACAGCTATGGGGAAGGTACACGGTGGACGCCCTTCGATTACTTTTTGGGTGTCCACAGGCGTAGGTTGTGCAGCGTCGTGTTGACGTTGGTCGACCAGCTGGCGAACTCCTCGCGGTTGTCGGCCGACAGGAGCACTCTGCAACCAGTACTGTAAGAGGCGCTTTCGTGGTCCTGAGCCGGCGCCACCCGCCTGAGCTGCTGTGGCTCCTCGTGTCGTCTGAGCTGCAGGGCGAACGTGTGCGGCCGACTGCACTCTTCGCGCGAGACGGTGCCGGCGCGCTCGGAGTGGGCGCAGGCGCCGAGGTCGACGACGTGCAGGGCCGTCTTGCCCGTCTCCTGATCGTCGGGGTAGCGCCAGAAGCGCAGCTGCCCCTCCAGCAGCTGGCACCAGTAGCGCGTCCACGACGACAGACCAGACTTGTCCGTTTGGAACATGCTCTAAGCAATCGAATGAAATGAAACATTGTCCACCCTCGTCCGGACAAGCAGACGACTCACCAAGAAGCCGAGCTGCTCTACGGCGCCAGCGCCGTCGGCGAAACAACGCAGCTTCAAGTAGACGGCGCCGTCCAGTGGATAGTCCACAAAATCCAACAGGAATTTGCCGCGGTTCGCAGACTGTAAACCGTAGTGCTTATTGCGGTGCGACATAAGTAGAAATCCAATCCGGCCTACCTTCAACGTCAAAGTCAGCTGGCCAATTTTCTGGAATCCCGGATCGACAATGGCCATCGGGCCGCCAGGCGAGGTCACTGAAAGGCCACTTCCAGTGCGTCGTCGCCTGCCTAAAGGCGACGGGCGGCGGTCGTGCCAACCGGGACTGTAGTAGGAGCTGGAGCTTTTGGAGCGGAGCTTCAGGGTCGACTTGCTGGCGCCGGACAGCACGCTCGACAGCTTGAACTTCTCCTCGTGCGACAGCAGCTCCCGGCGGGCGCGCTGCACACCGGTGCTCGTCGGCACTCGACAGCGACGACAGCGACAACGAGAACGGACGCGCACACCAACCAGTGAGTAGATCTCGAGCTGGACGCGGAAGTCGTGCCTGAGTCCCTTGAGCTGGAAGTAGTTGGCGAACTCGAGGTTGCCGACGCGCAGGCCGTCGTCGCTCGTGATCATGGGCGTCGCGTGCACCGCCTCGTCCCGCTTCACCAGTCCCACGAAGTACCACAGCATCTCCGCCTCCGTGCCCGCAGCCGCGCCTGCACGCGCGGGCGCGTCCGCGTCGACACACGGCCAACAGACGCCTGCCCCGGCTGCGCGACGCACGCTTCTGCCGACTGTTGCAGTTCTCGTTGATAAAGTCGCGCGCGAGCTTGACCGTGATGTGGGACAGCGTCAGCGTGCCCGTCGGCTCGGACAGCGCGAGCGACTCGTCGACGCGCCCGCCCTCGAGCAGCGACTTCAGGCGCTCGCGCTCCCCGTACAGCGCCTTGCGCTTCTCCGTCGCCAGCAGCAGCGCGCGCTGCGCGTCCACCTGAGGCCAGGCAGCGCCTTGCGCACGCCACAAGACGCAAATGGAACGGGAACAACGGACCTCTTCTCGACTACCACGGAACTCCAGCCGCTCCTGACAGTAGCCGAGGGCTCGACTCGCTTGCGAGATCTGCTCCTGCTGCACCGCGATCGCTTCCGTCACCATCTGAAGTCGACGACATGGTAGAGTGGGAATGGCAAAGCGACACCCTCTCCCCGCGAATCACTTTGACTTTTCGTTCGCACATCCGCCTTTGGTCGAACCGATCCTTCTTGGGAGTGAAGTTGCTCAATGGGGACGGCGGCGGCATTGGCTGATCGCCGGTCATAGTGGGAGAGGTCTGCTGCTGCTGCTGGTGGAGCTTCTGACGCTGCAGGTTACGGTAGAAGCTGACGCTGTGCAGCAGCGGAGTGCCCACAGCAGCGCCCTCCTCCTCTTCCCCCTCCGGATCGTTGCCGGCGGCGGCCTCTGGCGCCACGGGTCGCCTCATAGGCGAAGTGGGAAGCTCGGCCACCGAATCCGCCGCCTCTTCCATGTCGGCGCTAGGCCGTTCGATCGCCGAGGCGAAGGTCTGCAACTCCAAGCCACCTATTAGGACCATCCCCCCCCACTAGAGAGAGCGTTCTGCACCTCGTCGATGAATCTGTCGACTCGGTCGGGACAGAACTCGTCCGCGCTGCTCTCGGCCCCCACCTCATCGGCTCCGCCGTCGTCTTCGTTGTCTAGAAGACGCACCGCTGCTGACCGCCCCACAAATTTAAGGACAGCGAACTGACCTTCAGACGATCGCTCTTCGCCTTCGCAAGTCCCGTCGGGCACCTCCTCGCCCGCCGTGCCGCTCGCGTCCGACTCGCTCAGAGCATCTTCCACATCTGCCACATTCAAAAGACATATGACCATACACACCGAGTCAACGGACATACCCGCGGTTTCTGCGGAGGCGCCCTCGTCGACAGGTCCGCCGACGGTGCCGGCCGACTTGGCTGCGGGTGCGGCGCGACCGTAAAGCGCCCGGTTGCAGCCGCGACTCGTCTGCGCCAGCTTGGTGGCCGCTTCGAGCAGGCTGTCGTTCGAGTGGTCGGGGTGCAGCGGCGTGCCTGACCGTCGAAAGTACGCTCTGGGTGGAGCACATGGGCAGTCAATAGGCAGGCGCCGTACGCACCGGTGGAGGAGGCGACCTCCCAGCGGTTGCGCAGGCTGCTGACGGCCTGGCTCTCGGTGACGACCTGGGACCTCCTCCAGGCGCCCACAGGCTGCGGCGTTGTCGCCTTCGAGGGCGGCGCCGTCTGCCGCTGCGCCCGAGGCGAGGTCCAGGGCGCTTTAGGACGGAGGCGCACTCCCACGTCGACATTCCCCGGCGGCGGCGTCTTCCGCTCCGCAGCGCCACTCGGCGACGCCGCCTTCCGCGGAGAGGAATCGTTCTGGGAGAGCAGCGCGTTCCTTCGCTCAGCCGATCGAGCGACAATCTCCTGAAAATGTGGAGCCAGTGCCGTACGCAATCCTCCAACTACTCAACTCTCTCGCTACATCAAACGTTATGGAAGTCTCCGGTGGGGCGGCTAGCCTCGCCTCTGGAGGCGTCTCTCCTATTGGGGCAAAAGCCTCTAGGCTTCCAACATTTTCCGACATTGCATAGGCCACAACACAAACTGCGCTGTCAACGTTGAGCGGGACCGACAATACAAACGAAAAATTTGCATGTTTAGTACACCAGTGGCAAAACAAAACTTTGATTTAGGTACATACTATTGTAAGTTTGAAGTTATTTGCATATTTGGATTTGTTCAATTATATTTGTAGATTTTTGGAAGAAATTTTTTACAGTTTCCAAAGACTATGTCAGTGGATATAAAGATACTCTTAAAGATCATTTGTAATTTGCATAACTTTTAATGAGTGCGAATTGGAATGCGAATTTGAATATACAATTGAATACGTCTTGACTAGTTGCGCTAGTTCCAGTACGCAGCTTTTCTCAATTGACCGAGGCGAGCTGTTCCAGTTTTGCGGCACTCAATGCATTTTTTTGGATTTGTTCGGTATGCACAGCACAAACGTTGGTTCGTTGGCATTCAGAATCGAATCGATCGAATGAGACTGGAGTGGAAGTGATACTGTAGAATGACATACTCGACTGTTGGCATCGTCGCCAACGTTGGTGGCGCATTTGGCGCGCCGCTCGAGACTGTCGAGGAAGTCGTCGTGAGGGCCGTCAGGGGCGTCCCTGTCGACTTCGCACTGCATCTCTCCCAGATTGGGATACAACTGCGTCCTGCGGACGTTGCTGCTGATGCCTCGTTAATAGTAGTACGGCGAGCTAGTATCTGTGTGGCTGTACTGTTGCTGGCTGAGGTCCGTAGGCGCGGTGTCGTCGAGCTCGTCGAAGCTGACGCCGATGCGGGCGACGGGCGACGCGAAGCGGACGCGCTCGCCGGCCGGCGGCTCTGGAACGGCGAGCGCCGACTGAAGCCGACCGTCGCGCTCGCGGTGGAGCTGCTCGAGCGTCTTGGGCGCAGCCGCCGCCTCGCGCTCGTAGTCGGCCTTGGCCCTGTGCTGCGGCGCCACGTCGCGGTCCTCGTCGAACTGCGCAACCTAAACGCAGCGCGTCGCTCGTCGCAGATGCGTTCAATCTGCTGATGGCACCTGCGCCGACAGCGCGGCGAACTTCGCCTTGATTGGAGTGGGCTTGCTCTCCTCGACGGCCGCGGTGAGTCTGTCCTTCTCACCGAACGAAGGCCGCTTCGTCGCCGTCGCTCCATCGGTGGTTCGCTCTGCAACATGGCTCGTCATCTTTTCGTTGACGGCCAGAGGGCAAGCCAGTCAGACCTTGCGCGGTAGGGTCCGCGTTCTCGTCGTTGCCCTGCTTCCGTTTGCACGCCGTCACCGTCAGACTCTGATCCATGGTGCCGAGTTCGCGTTCGATCTCGGCTCGGCGCTCACGACTCCGTTGCAGGATCCGCTGAAAGCTAACTCCTCTGAAGCCTTTCGATGTCGGCCACTCAACATCGAGCCACATACCTCTGTCTCGTCTTCCATCAAAATTTGCAAGTCAACAAACAGTCACTGTTTTCAAACACCAACCTAGGCAGTTTGAAATTTGAATTGAAGCGTTGACGCTGTGTTAATCAAACTTTTATCTTGGTGTCGCTAATGTCACCGCTGATCTTGGCATAACTTTTACTGTGCCCAAAAAATTGAGAAGTTGAAAGCTGGAGCGGTTGAAAAGTCACCAAAATAATTTTGTAAGCTACGAATACTGTACTTTTCAACCTTTCAATATTCGCGAATACAGGCATTTTGTTAGGTAGTTATTTTGATGGTGTTCGCGTTTTGCACCTTGCTTTTTGCGACTATGATGTGCAACGCGCTCTATCGGGTAAATTCCGCATTGTTAGTGGTGGTTCTGGTAGTGGCATATGTGTGGTCCAGTTTTTTTATTACCTAACCCAGGAACAAGTGTAAGATTTCTATCTGCCATACGTATAATCAAATACTCAAGCAAAGCAAATTCCTTCTCGCTCGGTCACTGATTTGTGTTGTATGACTTGACCACTTTTTGTCTATAAACAACTTCAATAACAGTTACCTGCCGACAAACGCTACACTTATTGTGGTGCACTATCTTCAGTGTTTCCAACTTCCAACTTCCAACTCAGTTTTTGTAATTGTGAGGGTTCCCTCGCACGTGACTAAAACATTTTGTTATAGACCGTCAGTCAAGCCCATTGGAACTGAATTTTGCTCTTTTGACTCGCTGGAGTGACTGATTCGACGTAAAGTATAAACGCATAGATTTGCATCTACATCGCTGTACTGAAGTTCCATGGTTGCGCCTCCTTGTCGACACCGCGATACGACGACTCCTTAGTCAAGCAGACGCCCTTGTGTCGGTCGGTAGATGTCCTCTCAAAAGGTCTTCTCAGCGCCGACTTCAGTCCTGCCTGCGGTGTCCGACGGCGCCACGTCGTCCCCGTGGGACGAGGCGCTCTTCGGCAAGGTAGCGTCCTCGGTCGACAGCGGAAGCGGAGGGTTGCGGCAATGATGACGACGACGCCTCAGGTGGCCGGCGCTCTGCCACCGCCGCCCTCGGCGACGGCCACGTCGAGCGGCTCGCGTCTCCTGCAATGGGCGGCCCTGTCGCCCAGGGCCAACGCGACCCTCTCCAGCTCCTCGACCACTGGTCCGGCTCTGTCTGTTTCGTCAGCGCTGTCGTTGAGAGCAAGAGATGCGGCCACATTTCAGCGGTGCCCAGCAGCAGCGCCTCGATCAGCTCGGCCTCCGGAAGGATGTCGGCACCGTCGCCGGCGGCCAACGTGCCGCTGTTCGGTCGCTCGCCCGCCTTCTCCGGCAACAGTCCCGCGAACCTCGTCGACGGACGCGTTCCCAAGCGCTCCGCCGACCTCTACGCGGAACAGCCGCCGGTCGCCTCGACGACCACCGCCTCTTTCGTCCAGGTCGCGGTGCGTCCGGTGTTCTCTTCTTTTTTGTCGATAAAGGGTGCCGTCCGTGGACTGTCTCGGTCTCTCGCTTCGCAGGAGTCGGTGGTCAACGGGACAACGTACTTCCTGCCGAAGCCCGGTGGAGGTGGTGGACAGGGCATGAGTATGTCGTCCGTTGAGGCCGCCGTGCCCACAGTCGCCGGGCATGCCGTCGCGACCGCCGCCGCGCCGACTATGGCGCCAGCTCCTGCACCACCGGTACAGCGGCACAGCCCAGTCAGTCACCCTAGAGAGTGCAGCTCACCCCCCCCCCCAATGAAAACTTGATTCTTTTCCTCTGTCGGCAGCGTCGACACGTTCGTTCAGCTGACGGCGCCGAATGCGCCGTTCGTCAGCTTCTACAGCGGACCGCCGGCTCACCTAGGCAACCGGAGACCGAAAGGAGCCGGTGGCAGCTCCTTCTTTGTACCGGAGGAAGTGAAAATGGTGGGCGTTGTGCCAGCAGCTCCAGTCGCGGTGACGCGGAGGGGGAAGGTGTGCGTGCAGGAGCTGATCGGTCGTCAGCTGGCGGCGCTGGAGCAGCGGCCGGCGGCGACGGCGGGGGATTGTCCGTCGGTGGAGGCGTACGAGCAGCTGACGCCGCTCGAGCCGGCCGCGGGCGCGACGGCGCAGCTCAGTCGCGTGCTGGGACACGTCACGAGCGTCTACAAGGCGCTCTCTGCCACCGACGGACTCTTCTACTGCGTGCGCAGACTGCACGGTGGGTTGGGGTCGGGAGAAGAGGGGACGTCAGCAGATTGCATCGCAACCAGCCCGCACTGCAGGCCAGTTCCTGACGAGTCAGCGCTGGGTGACCGCGAGTGAGACGTGGAAGAAGCTGGTGCACGTCAACGTCTGCCAACTGCGTCACGTCACCGTCACCAAGTCCTTTGGCGACAGCTGTCACGTTTTCTCTTTTGCTGTCCACTGAGCCCCGTTTTTGGGCTCATGTTGCGTTGAAGTAGGGAGCAGTGGAGTTGAGGAACTGTGGCGCTTTGCAGCGACCCTCTTTGTCTACGACTACCACGCGTGCGCGGAGACGCTGCTCAGTCGACACCTTGGCCACGTGCACGGCCGTCACGCCTACCGACAGGACCTGGGTTCGCGTCCGCCCCATCGTCGCGTCGCCTCTCCCTTCCCTAAGCCCATACGCCGCCCCCTTTCCAGCGGGCGGCAACTCGAAACTGCCGGAGTCCCTCATCTGGAGCTACGTGATACAGCTGAGCTCAGCACTACGCATGATCCACTCTTCAGGTCGGCTCGGTTGCTCGCCGCTGCTGTGTCTTTTGCGCCACGCCCCACGCTCCAGGTATGGCCGCTAGGACAATCGACGCTTCCAAAATCTTGGTCGTTGGGAAATCAAAGTAGGCGGTGGCGCTGTCTCCCAACCGGTCACGGTTGCCAGCAGCAGCAGCGCTTCAGAATTCTACTAAATTGTTGCGGGATTCTGGACGTGCTGGCCGTCGACTCTTCGCAGTCGAGCATGCTCGCCAGCTTCATCAGCATGCAGGTTGGCTGGGGGAGGGGACGAGTGGTAGTAGGCACTGCAGAGCTGGAATTGTGGAGCTTTTTGGCGCGTGGACGGTTTAGCAGCAGGAGGACCTGTGCGCCCTGGGCCGTCTCGTGGTCTGCCTGTGCTGCGCCAACGCGCAGGCGGCCAGCCCTGAGCTGCTCGCCGAGTCCGTCCCCTACGTCGCGGCCAACTACACGGCCGACCTCAAGAACCTCGTGACGTAAGCGTGCACCACTGCCGGTCCGCGCATAGGGGGCGCACACAGCACAGTTGGCGCAGTTCAGCTACCTGCTGGTGCCCTCGCACGGCCGTATGAAGAACATCGACGAGATCATGCCCATGGTGGGCGCCAGGTTCTACGCGCAACTCGAGTCGGCGCAGTTCCGCATCGACATGCTCGAGAGCGAGCTGTCCAAGGCGGGCTGGCCCCTTCTGGCGTGCGTCACTCGTCTTGTACCGTGCCCTCTCTCTGACAGGAGCTGCACAACGGCCGTCTGTGCCGACTGCTCTGCAAGCTGGGCACCATCAACGAGCGGCCCGACCAGCAGGCAGCCGGCGACAGCCAGTGGTCGGAGACCGGCGACCGCTACCTGCTCAAGCTCTTCCGCGACTATCTCTTTCACACGGTCACCGCGGACGGCAAGCCCTGGCTCGACCTCGCGCACGTCTTCCACTGTCTCAACAAGGTACCTGCCCGCTGCGCCCTTACGCTCGTCCCAGTCGGCTCAGTGGTCGTCTTCGTTTAGTTGGACGCCGGCAGCTCGGAGCGCATCACGCTCTCCTCGCGAGACGGCCGCAACATCCTCGTCGTCTCATTCGCCGACCTCAAGCGCTGCGTCGAGAACTCCTTCAGGTCCCTCCCCTCCCCTCCCGTCGCCGCGCTCATGCACACGCACGCGGTTTTTTTGCTCTCGTCAGGGAACTGTTGGGCCAGCAGGGCAGGCGGCCTCACGAGGCGCTGCTGCTCTCGGCCGCGAGCGGCACGGGCGCTAGCGGTCCACCGGCCGCACGTTTGGGCGCCGGCACGATGTTCGTGCCCTCCGGCCCGCCCTCGGGCCCGACGTAGGTCTTCTCTGTAGCATACCGAGCGACTGTAGTCGGCATCTGTCGTGCCCTTGTCTGTAAATTACTCGACAGTCGTGTAAACCTGTTCCGAGAATTGTGGACCCTAGACGGGGCTGCGCGAGTCCTCTGCCGAGACGAGTATGTATGTCGCGACACACCGCTGTCAGTCGTGCTGTGCCGAACCGAGCTCCTCCCTCTGATAGTGCGGCACTCTTTTTGTCGTTCGCTCTTTGTTCACTTTAGCAGAGAGGAGAACGAGTCCGTCCCTGTCCGTCCGCCAGCCGGTCGGCGTTTGCGTTTCGTTCTCTTTCGTTCTCTGTTTGTTTGTTGTTTGGTTGTTCACTGGCGCGTCGCCGGCACTGGCCGCACTGGCGGACCCCGAGCGAGCGGTCGCCCCCTACCGCCCCCCCCCCCCCCAGAGATGGTGCGTTCAATTCAATCGTCGCGCAGAGGAGAGCCTTCGGATCCGACTGAAAGTTTGGTGCGCGCCCGCCGCCCGCCCTGTCGTGGCGCTCGCGTTCGCTATCTCGGCCGTCGCGCGTGGACACGGGAATAAAGCATGCTTGATCACCGCCTCCGTTTCTTCTACTGACGACGCTCTACCGAGCAGCAGGGAACGGCGAGACGCCCTCTTGGTGACGGCGATGCGCCGTCGTATAGTTTGGCAGTGGGTTCTGAATCGAAGAAGGCGACATGGGCGGTCTACTCGCGGTGCCCGTTTGCGGCGGCGCGGTGAGGAGCAGCGAGCGCTGCTTGGGTATATCTGGTCGTGATGGAGCGTGGCGTTGCAGCTGCTCTGCTGCTGCGGCAGCGCGGCCGCGTCGCTCGTCTGCGCCTGCTGTCCGTCGTGTCGGAACAGCACGAGCACGCGTCTCATGTACTCGGCCATGCTCCTCTTCTCCACCTTCCTCTCCAGTCTCGCGCTCGTGCCCCGCATACAGGACGCCCTCTCAGACGTCACCATTTATTCTCCCGCTCTCGGCGTGGCTGCTCGCCTACGCTCGTTGCGCGGGCCGCTTTCAGTCGAACTTCTTCTGCCGACTAGCAAGCGAGAACGGACTCTTCAATTGCGAGGCCGCCGTCGGCTTCCAGTCCGTCTACCGGATCAACTTCGCCATGGCGGCCTTCTTCTCCATATTTGCCCTACTCATGTTTGGTGTCAAGTCCTCGAACGACTTTCGCTCCAAGATACAAAACGGGTGCGCTTTTCTCGTTGTATCATGGCTTCTCATGCCTTGTCATGTACATGTACGTGCCTTGCCAGTTTGTAGGCTTTTGCCCTGACGCTACCGTATATGCCCAAGCGTCACACTTTAGGTTTTGGTTCTTCAAGTACCTGTTGCTGGTGGCTCTCATGTTTGGCGCTTTCAACATACAGGCTGGCTGGTTCGCTGACGGTGAGGGGGGGGGGGGGGGGCTGGACGCCTGACGGCGGGGTCAGAAACTGCTTATTGGAAGGCGTCTTTCAGTGTTCATGTGGGTGGGTCTGCTGGGCGCTGGTCTGTTTATCCTGCTGCAGTTGGTGCTGATCGTCGACTTTGCGCACGGTCTCGCCGCCCAGTGGATGGAGACCTACGAAGAGAACGAGAGTCGCTGCTGCCAGCTCAGTGCGTCCCTGCGCTGCTTGCCGCCGGGCCACACGACCTCTCTAGTGCCATCCGCCCCCCCTCCAGGTCTGGTCCTCTTCGCGTTCGGCTGCTTCGGCGTCGCGCTCGTCGGCTTCGGCTTCCTCTTCTACGGATACGCCACGGTGAGTGCTCAAAGAGACTCGCCGACCGATCGGCGCCGCACTAGGCGCTCGCGCGTGCGCAGGGTGGCGCCTGCTGGCTGCACAAGATCGTGATCGTGCTGAACCTGCTGCTCTGCGTCGGCGTGTCCGTGCTCTCGGTGGCGCCGGCCGTGCAGGAGTACTCGCCCAGGAGCGGACTGCTCCAGTCGGCCTTCATCACGCTCTACGTGCTCTTCCTAACCTGGTCCGCCGTCATCAACAATCCCGGTTCGAGCGGCCCCCGTCCCGTCCCGTCCCGGCCCGGCCCTTCGACGGGCGGCCCAGCCACACAATGCAGACAAGTCGTGCAACCCGAGCCTCATGGACATCTGGTCGAAGCACAACAACAAGACGGACTCGGAGGGCCACGTCAAGGAGTACGCGGCGCCCGTGCCCTGGCAGAGCTGGGTCTCCCTGCTCGTCGGCTTCGTCGTCCTCGTCTACGCCGCCATTCGGACGTCGTCCCACTCGAATCTCGGACGACTGACGGGCGACGCCGACGACAAGGATGCAGAGGCGCCCGCCGTGACGACGCCTGGTCAGCGAGCTCGACGCCTCCACGCCGCCTCCCTTCCTTCCCTCCCCTCGCTCCTTTCAGTGCTGCCCCATTCAGAGCGCGACCGCAAGGTGTGGGACAACGAAGAGGAGGGCGTCGCCTACAGCTACTCCTTCCTGCACGTCATGCTCGCGCTCGCCGCCCTATACGTCATGATGACGCTGACCAGCTGGTACCAGTAAGTCAGGCGCATTTTCCTTGTTAACAGCCTTCTTTCCTGCGCGGCGCTACCGCTATGTTCATTCAGACCCAACAGCGACCTGAGCAAACTGAACGCCAGCTACGCAGCCGAGTGGGTGAAATTGGTGAGTGGAAAGAGAGAACGTGAATGCTCGGCTGCCTGGTCCCCGAACGTATGGGCGTTTCAGCTGAGCAGCTGGCTCTGTCTCGCCCTCTACTCGTGGACGATGGTGGCGCCGGTCGTCTTTCCCGACCGCGACTTCAGTTGATGCGCCTCCTCTCTCTTGTTGTCCCTCCCAGTCGCCGAGCCCCCACGTCGCGATTCGCTCTTCAGCTTACGAGCGCAAGCTGCTCTAGCGGGCGCCGTCCTCTGTCGCGCTGTCCACTGTCCTGTCCTGTCCTGCTGTCCCTCCCGCATGGCGGCGCTGCTGCACCGCATCAGTGCTGCTACTCGTTGATTGGCTCGCTTTGGTGTCGCATGCCGGCTGTAACGCACATCGTGGGCGGCTAATTAAATTGCTTTACGCTGCATTCTACTTCCGCGCACGCCACTGTCGCCCGCCGAGTGCTTACTGTAAGCGCACGATCTAGGCTAAGCTGTGCTCGAAGTGACACTGGGTCAATTGCTCTGCTGCTGTTCCAAGAGTCGTCGTTCCAAAGTCACGTACCGCTGTAGAAGCTCGTCGTAGGTCTGCACCGAGCGCGCGATACGCACACGGACGTCGTACGCGTCGCGGCATACTTGCGAGGCCGACTGGTCCGGCTCGCAGATGAGCTGCGGCGCCGCGACCTGCTTGCACACTTCGGCCAGTGTCACGTTGTCGAGTAGTGCTAAGCGAATGCTCGCATGGATTTGGGTTGGGTTGGGTTGTCGACTCGACAGACCATGCTTGGCCCTGTAGGCGCCGCCGAGCGCGGCTGCGTTGGGCGTGTGCTGCGCGTAGACGGGCGCGCCGAAGACGTTGGCCAGCACGCGCATCAGCGACTCGTTCACCGACGCCCCACCCGTCACCTGGACGCGGCCCAGGCGCGAGCTGCTCTCCTCCACCACCGAGTGCGCGCGCTTCGTGAGGCACTGATGCTCGAACACGGCCAGCGCCTCCACCGCCCCACTGGGGAACTGCGCCAGCTGCAACGAGTGGCAAGGGAGGGTCGTCACAGGACCATTTCCTCGGATCTCACCGCATTGCCGTCGGCATCGAAGCGGTAGTCGCCACACAGCCCTCGAGGTATAATCTCTGCGGAATCGAAGTAGAAGCCTGTACCAGCAACGAGTAATTTTAGTTGCTTTTGTTCAGTCCTACGTCTAACCAATAAAGCCGTCGTTTCCGGGCGGGCGTTGCTCGAGGAGCTCATCGAATTCCTCCCACGAGGAGCAGCCGCAGCTCTTCTTCACACGCTCTCTTGTCAGAGAACCATTCTTGAAGCTGAACTCTCCCAGTGCACGTGGGTGGGGGGGGGTGTGGACAGCGCCTCACCAGGTCATGGTCATGAAGGCGTCGTCGTCGAGTGGGTTGAGGAAGGTATGCGCGTCGAGGGCGGCGGGCAGAGGAGCGGCAGAGTAGCGGAAGACGGTGTCGCTCGTGCCCCAACTGACGGCCGCGTCGCCGGGCGCCAGCACCATGCCCGCCAGAGCCGCTCAACGGTCAATGGGCCGTGAGCCCACCACCCGCACCCAGCGCATGGAGGAACAGAGGCGTACAAGGATTATCTCCGGTGAAGGCGACCACCGAGCAGTCGGCGGAAAAGCCGTAGCGCCGCACGAAGTAGTCGGCGATGGCGCCCAATTCACTCTTCGATCGCACCGGCTCGCCCAAGCGTGCCGCCAGATTCGGCGCGCAGGCGTTCAGTAGGGTTTGGTGCCAAGTCTTGGTGCTCAAATCCAACAGGTTCATGCCAGACGCGTCCGACAGGTCTATCGGCGCGTAGCGGCCCAACAGCAGAGTCGCCATAAAGCTGCTCACCAAGCTGATGCGCTAGATGCAAGGCAATACGACATGTCCGCAGTTGTCGCATAAAATAAAAATGTCGCCTACTTCCGTCGCTTCGTACACAGCCGGCTGAGTTTCGTAAACCTTGGCGATTTGAGGTCCGCTGAAGCGGTGATGCGCTCGCGAGCCAGTGATCCGACACAGACTCTACAGGAGCACGAGTAGACGGTGTCAGGCTGCTGGAATGAGAAAGGCAGCGAAGACCGACCGACCTCGGAGCCGCCCACCACCTCCTCAAGGCGTCGACACTGCGTCTCGGTGCTCGAGTCCATCCAGATGGGCGAGTCCGTCCTCGAGAAGCACGTTGCCAGCTCGGTCAGCAGCGACTCCGCGCCGCTCAAGGCGCTGAGGCGCGTCGCGGCGCCCTTCTTCCAGTAGACCGTACCGTGTTGCTGAACGCGCTCAAGGCGTCGACTACGTCAACACGAGAACCGTTGACAGGCGCGCCACCTGCGCCGCGCCCGATACGGCGGCGACGCGGCGGAAGGGCACGCCGAGTTCAGCCAGCCGGCCGAGTAGTAAGTCCAACGCCTCGACCCACATCAGCACGGGTGACGTCACCGTCAGGCCGTCGTCGCGTCTCCACACGCCCGCCGTCGTCCTACGCCGCCGCCGGCGCATCCGAAACTTGGCGAGAACACAATCCCGCTGTCGTCAGCCATACTCATAGGCGGGCAGGTCCCTCTGGAAGTCGACGACGGCCACGTGCACCACGTTCAGCTTGTAGTCCGTCACGACACCTTTCAGCTAAACTTCGCCCCCCATCCGCTAGCTAGTCGAACACACCACCACCAGAGGGGCTCCACCTGCTGCGTACTGCAGTCGAGGCCGAGAAAGAGCTGCTCGGTGGCCCTCGAATGTCGGCGCGCCATCCTTTGATAACCCTCTCTAGGGTAGCACTTTTGCGCGAAGCGCTCCAGTGGGATGCATGTAGCGTGTCCGCGTACCAACTGCGTTCAGGCGAGAGCCAGTTCTACTCGAGAGAACGTAACAGCCGGCGCAGTGTCAACTATACGGGGAACGCGCGCAGCTTTTCACGTGTCGACACCATCATCGCTTCTACAACCACAGCGCCGGCTAGGGAATGCAGCGTGATGAAACGACGCAACGCGAGTACGTGGGCACGTTCGCTCGCACCGCAAGCGGACGGACGAAGGCGAATGGCGTAGCTGGGAGCGAGTTCATTAGCAGTCAAAATCACGGATAAAAGTGCCACAGGCTCGATAGTTACAAAAAATGGAGAGCTAAGAACTCTGCACTCAAAACTGGCTTGCGCATTCGCTACGCCACCGCGGAAGGCACATTGGAGGCGTAGCCGCTAGAGACGCGTATTTCGGCAGACGCAGCCAGCTGTCGAGGCGGCTGGCGGAGCGAAGCACCAGCGATCAGAAGCGCTTGAGGAACTCCTCGGCGGCGACGCGGGCGCGCGAGTTGATGGAGAGCTTCATCTCGGAGATCTCCTTGTCGATCTCGAGCATGAAGTGAATGACGAAGTCGACGAGCTTGTGCTTGTACATCTCCTCCACGTGCGCCGACGTGATAAGGAAGCTAATGTCGTAGCCGGGCACCGCGCGCCGCCGCAGCACCACGAAGCTCTCGGCGCGCTGGCACATGAAGCGCGTGAACTTGTGACAGAGGATGCGCTCTGGAACGCTGTCGGCCCACGGTCACCACCACGCACCGTCGTCCAGCACGCGCAAGGGACGCGACGCGACGCACCAATGTCGTCCATCTGCTTGACGGCGATGGAGACGCGCACGGCGTTGACGGAGGGCTCGATGAGCACTCGCTCCTTGTCGTTCCGACTGACGACGAGCGGCGTGAGGAGGAGCTCGTTCGAGGTGCGCACCTCGACCTCCGGTTTGTCGTGTCGCTCCACCACCTGACTGCTGAACGGCTCCACGCACAGCGCCGCCTCCAGCGTACGCCGCACCGCCGTCAGGTACGGCTGCAGAGTCGCCACCGCCATCGATCCTATCCGTCTGCCTGCTCTCGTCACGAACCCTCTAGTTCACTGAATCACTCCTGTCGACCAAGGTATCTCGGTGCGCTGTGCGACACAGCGGCGTAACGCCCGGGGCGTGAATTTGTTGAATCGTTTTCTGGCGACGACATGGCGGAGGTTGAGGAGGCGACGTTGAAGTCAGTATTCGCTCGCTGCGAGCAGCGCGCCGGCGTCCTGCTCGACGCAGGCGTGTCCGACGAGAACAGGGTACAGGCAGTCAGTGGAAACGGTCGCCTGTCGAGTGTGGTACAACCAAAGAAAGTTACGCCCTCTGGCAGCGCGAGGCCGAGCGCTGCCTGCGGGACATGGAGGGACTGGCGATGGCCGCGTCTCGCCTCGACATGTTCAGCTCGAACGAAAGCATCGACGAGCTGCCGGCCGACCACATTCGCTTTCTCCTACTGCCCGCATACATGGGCGCTCTGACGACGGCGCTGGCGACAGACTTCGACACGAGACTGGAACAACTGAACGTCGCTGAGGCGAGTCACTTGCAGTTCTCCACCATCTCGATCCAAAGAAAACGAATCAAATCAAACTGAACAATAAAACAACTGTGAAGTGTGTGCGACTTCTGTGTCATCATTTGTTTTCTGTATGCGCGATTTCATTTCTTATATGTAAATTTTGTACGGTAATAAATACCCAGCTTGACGCTGAGAAGGATATGCAACGAACAATCAGATGCAGAATCCTTCGCAATCTCTACTATTGTTCATGTATACGCATGGAACATATTTCTACGCTGCTTTAGATCTATTTCAACGATTTTCTGAAGCGTTTGCGTGATTACGGCTTATTGGAAGAAGGCTCCAATTCGGCCGGTGGGAACGAGAGTCGCGAGCAAAGGATCGCACGGTATTGGACTAGCGTTGCCGAGTAGTTGAACGCGTCGACCGGAGCTAGCGTTCAGGTTTAAGGCGACTGAGGAGCTGAAGGCCAAGGTGGCAGCGCTCGACGACAGCGGCGTCGACGAGGAGGGCGTGGTGAGCTCCCGACGATGTCGCGTGCCGAATGTCGAATGACTTGCCTCTACTACCGTCGGCTTTGCTACATTCAGCGCCAGCTCTCGGTGACGAAGCTACGTCTGTGGTGTCACCGCAGCGAGGAGGAGCTGCGTCTGCTGCGCCAGGAGAAGCCGATGCTGGAGATGAGAGCGCAGCGCCGAGCACAGGGCGACACCGGGCCCCCTCCCCGGGACGACGCTCGCCGGACGCCGCTCAAGCCCATGATCATCGCGAGAAACGCGGCGCAGAAGCAGGTCTTTGGCCGCGGATACCCCTCCATCCCCACCATGACGGTCGACGAGTGGTTCGACGAGACCTTTGGGTCAGTTTCTCTCTCGTTGAACTGTTCCTCACCCGCGCGTGTCTGTGCGTGCGTGCGTGACGCATACACACTGCGTATTGATGTCTGCTGAGTCGGGTGTCACGCTTGAAGGCACGGCCACGGACCGCAGTCGACGGCGGCGCAGAGCGGGGCAGCGTCGTCCGAACGGCGCCCGGACGAAGAGGAGGATGAGGACGAGAGGCGAGAGCGCGCGCGCGCCTGGGACGAGTACAAAGACGGTGAGGTCACGTTTATTTCCGGGTTTGGCTGTACCGATTGTCTCCTTTTAGAACACCGCACCGGTTGGGGCAACACGCACAACAGAGGTTGAACTCTCTCGGGATGCGTGCTGTGCAGTCGTTGTCTGGTCGGTCTTGTATACGTTTCGGCTTCGTTGTGCAAAGAAAGAGAAGAACTGCGGACTGTGAGGTATATTTCCGCGCTGACACGCGCGCGCCTCTTCTCTTTATTGCACGCTGTCGTCGTGCGCTCCTCGGCAGGTCTCCCTCAGCCCGCCCAGTCGGCTTGGTAGCCGTCGACAAAGTTGGCGTCGGCGCCGCCCAGGTAGTACTTCCAGTAGAAAATGTTGAACAGCACCTAAAACGAGCAACGTACTGTCGCGTGCGTGGCAATGAACAAGAAAGAACAAAGTGTGCTGTAGGAAAGGGCACAATTACAATTGTCGAGCTGCGGTTACGGTAGCCGTGGAACTCACAAAGAGGGCGGGGAAGCAGAAGGAGGAGATGCGGTCGATTTGCACGGCCATACGTTCGCGCTTCTGCTCTGCGCGGGAGGCGGAGTCGCCGCTGTGACTGCGGCTGCGGCAGAGCCTCTTGATTGCTCTGGTGGCGCTCGACAGCGCCGACGACAGCACCCAGTAGGCTCCCTGTCTCTGACGCACGGGCGTCGCCAGCAGCGGCGTCTTCGCCGTCGGCCTCGGCCGCGGCGCCGACTCGGCCGCGTCGTCAACGGACTTGCTCTTCGTTGTCGGCGCCGCCGCCGCCGCCGCCGCCGACTCCCAGGCTGCTGTAGGTCTCTACAGAGGACGGGCTTTCCTCACTGCGCTCGAATGCCGAATGTCTATTCCCGCACCTTCTGCGGCGTCTGCTGTCGTTGGATACTGTAGAAGCCGGGCGGCCGGTAGCCGTAGTCGTTCTCGCGTGCGAGACGCATGAGTCCGCCTCCTCCAGTCGGTGCCGTCTCGGTCCGGTCGAGCGCGTCGGCATCTTCTGCTGGCGCTGGCTCGCAGTTGGGAATGTAGGGCGTGCCATTGTAGTGCGTCGGCGGCCGTAGATGGGACTCGGTCGAGTTGCTGTCCGCCGAGAAAGTGGTCACAAGCTGCGTCGTGTGCTTTCGACGCCGACGGCGAACGCTGCTCGCCGGCCCCGCCGCACCACCACTCGTCTGGCCGGCGCGCACGGAGCCTTTGTACGATTTTGACTTCGTGGACAGTCCGCGCCGATTCCGAGACAGTGCTGGCGGAGACGCGACCCGTTTGGACGCGGACATTTCCTCCTCGCGGCTCAGGTAACCGACCAAGGCGAGCTCGAGCAAGCTGAAGTGGAACGTGGAGTGGAGGTGAAGGAGCTGGGCGCGCTGGCGGCTGCGTGGCACCTGGAGAAGACGAAGGTCATGCAGGAGAGCATCCAGACGTCGATGGCCTTGACGTAGCTGACGCGCGGCAGATTGCGGATGATGTTGCCGAACTGGAAGGTCATGGCCAGTAGCGAGTTGACGCCGAGCATCGTGCGCGCCGGGATTGCCTTTGTTCCCAGACAAAACGCAATCCACGCTGTACGAAACGGTGTACAAACTGGGACGGTGTGCGGGTTGGGCCGACAACAACGAAACGCACAGATGAAGATCGTAAGAAACGTGGGCAAGTAGGCCTGCAGGATGTACCAGCCGTAGCGCCTCTCGAAGAAGAAGACCATCGTCATTTCGTGCCAGTTGCCAGCGGGGTACGGCTGAAGGGGAAGGGGCGCGGATAACACGTTCAGCTGCCGCTTTTGTCGCGTCAGCTGTCGACAACAAACCACGGTCTTCTTGTACCAGGCGATGCTTCTCATTTTGTAGTCGGCCAGTTTGACTTCCCCGTTGAGCATGAGCACGCCCACCTTCGACCAGTACATCTGCACCTCGTCTGTGTTGTAGTTGAACGACTCGAACGTCAGCCAGCACTTGACCGTGTCGAATGGAAAGCTCGTCAGGTTCATCTCGCAAGGCCCGCTCAGCTTGATCCTCAAGTGCGCAGACAGCCGCCACTGCACTAGCTCTGATGCTCGCTTGCATCGCTGGCCGCGGCACCCACCTGTAGTTGGTCCAGACGGTGCCGTTGGGATAGATCATGAGGAAGACGTTGCGAAAGGGCGACTCGTGGATGGCGGCTGTCTTGGAGTTGATGAAGCAAGAATTGGGCGTCCACATGCGCGACAACAGCTCGCTGTTGAGCGACAAGTTGAACTTGCAGGGACGCATGTCGGCGTAGGCGAGCGCGTCGTCGAGCCACAGTTCGCTAATGTAAATCTCGAGCGCGAAGTCTGACGTGATGTCCGAGATGGTGGTGATGTCCTGTCCAAAGGGGCGAGCCCAGCGATAGTGAGGGCGTAGAGGCGCAGTGCTCGCCCACCTGCAGCCACACTTCCAGTTCGACGCCGACGCTGCCGTCTTGCGGCACTTTGTGCTGGTTGTAGTTGTCAAGCAGCTGCTTGATGATCGTCGAGTCGTTCGTGCAGTCCTTGCCGCCAGGCTCCGAGGCCTTCTTCGGTTGGGACGCGCCAGTCGGCAGGGCGGAAGAGGCGAACACGAGCAAGGCTGTCGTCGTCAGCGCCAGCAACGCGCGCACGAGCCCCATCGGCCGTCCTCAGCGCATTCTCAGCAGCTGCGCAGCAGACGCCTCCAAAAAGAGGCTCTTGCGGCGTTCGACACTTGGAATGGAA
The DNA here is from genome assembly GCA_030248085.1 of Paralinhomoeus sp. GSCO2_6. Taxonomy (NCBI): domain Eukaryota; kingdom Metazoa; phylum Nematoda; class Chromadorea; order Monhysterida; family Linhomoeidae; genus Paralinhomoeus; species Paralinhomoeus sp. GSCO2_6. Next base: position 96,139 of record JASAMY010002742.1, on the reverse strand, counting down.
TTAGCATGACGAAAACGCGCGCGACACCCACTCTCCGCTTAACGCCCTCTCCTGGCAAAATTGGTAGGTTCCGTTAGTTGGCTTCGTTTCCTCTCGAGAAGCGCCGATAACCGGCGAACGGTCGAGGGGCCATGTCAAGCGGACAGCCGTGCGGGCCGCCTTCGGCATACGTTCGGCCGCATTGCTCTGCTCCTCTGTCGCTGCCGTCCCAACCAAAATCTATCAATGAAGCTTGATGAAGTAACCAGTAGCAGCAGCTGCTGCAGGAGGGAGAGAGGGAGCGTCTTCTCAATCAGAACACGTCTCCAGCCTGCCGCCTCATAGCGCCGTGTGCGTGACCGATCTCGCCTCGCCTTCTTCTCGTCTTAACTGTCGTGCCAGTTGTACAATGATCGCACAAAGCGGACGGAGCTTATCGCGCCGCGATCGTCAAGAGAGGCTGCCCAGCTGCCGACGCCGCTCTCCGCCTGCCGGCCCTCGTCAGTCCCGTGGGACCGGCGCCGGAGGACGGTGGCGCTAAGCGGACAACTTGTGGTGGGGTCGAGGGCTCTTTGTAGCCGACTAAGTGGGGCGCCGGCTTGGAATGGAATCGTGAAACAAACCCACCGGCCCTGCCTTCAGGACCCGAGGGTCCCGAGGACAGTTGGTTTGATTGAGCCGCCGCAGTCGACGAGGACAGCGCCAATGTGGGCACGAAGACGGTGGGACGAGCACCGACAAGCCAACGACTGGCGGACGGACACCACTCCCTCGGCTGCTTGGCACTGAGTCGATTCGGCGGAGAATGAAGGAGGCTACTTGCTAAGTCGAAAGCAAACACTCCTCCCTCTCCTCTCCTCCTCTCCCCTGCTTGACGCATACACTTGAGTCGTGTCGTCGTCACGAATGGATTCGGCTGCGCCTTCCCGTCACGCACCTAGCACAACGCTACAGACTATCGATTGACCAGCGATTCCGTCGCGTAGTACGCCGCCGCCGCTATTGTAGCGTATCCAGGCAATATAACATGCACAAGCAGGCATGAATCGATTTACATTCCATGGTGTATGGCTGTGCGCGGCGCGTCGACGGAGAAGTACACGGGATAAAAGACGTGTATATTGCTCCAGAAAAATTAAACGCAGTCCTACAAAGTGTCACCACCGACAGTAGACGCGACGTTGCGTTGCGCGTTGTCCGCACAGTTCACCTTAGGAAAGCGCCTCTCACACTACACCCGTTTGGAAATGACAGTCAGAGGCGGGGGGTTGGAATTGCAAGTGTGTGCGAGACGGTGACTCGCTACAGTCGGGTAGACGGCGTCATTCAGGTATCCGCCGTCATGAGGCACTTGAACGCGGTCACGTCCACGGTCAGCAGGTCGTCCGGCATCTCGTCTAAGCCCCAGCCGCCGGGCAGCTTCTCCTGTAACGATACAGAGTCCGTTTATAGCGCGACTACGTGCGTGCGTGCGTGCGTGCGTGCGTGCGTGCGTACGCACGCGCGGGTGGTCGCCTTGAGCAATCACTCCCGTCAGGTTGCGCTTGCGGTCTCACAATAAAGGGACCGATTCGCGGGGGGGGGTGAGGCAGGACGGTTTTTCATGGTGGGGACGGTGCAGCCGGCGCAGCGTGATGCAATGCGCGCGCGCCAAATCGACGTCGCGACAGACGGGTGGGACAAAAGGGGAGGCGCGCACCGAATTCTGTGCCAGTCTGTGTCAGTCGTTCGCTGTCTCAAGGCCAAACCAGCCCCGTAGAGGGCGGCGCTTCTGCTTCTGCCCTCAAGTGATACAGCAACGTGCCAATGTACAGCTGCCAAGTGCCAAGCAGACAATGAATGCGACAACCTTGAGATGGTGTCGGCGCTGCCAAGTGCTTGATGCGGCGTGTGGCTTGGGTCAAAGAAAGAAGCAAACAAAACTGCGTCTGTGTGGAATATCATATACAATGTACTACATGTGTGTGTATGAAGGGGAAGATACTGAAACGTACGGGGAACGTGCAGTCACTGCCGGCTGCGGGCGAGGAGCAGCTGGACAGGAGCGTGTCGAGCGACTGCCGAGACCGCTGCTGCTGGTGTGGTTGCTGGACGTGGATGCGCTCGCGCGCCCGGTGCGTCTGCTCCTTGAGTCGCTCCAGCTGGTGCTCGAGCTCGATGACGTTGGCGACGGCCTTCATGAGCAGCTGGTAGCTGCCCTTGTCCGTCTCGGACGGGTGCGGCACGAGCTGCTGGAGGCGCTCTCCGATCTGACTCCGCGACGACGTCGTGGCAGCGGCGGACGTGGGCGAGTTGGTGAGTCGGTGGGCGGGGGGCGAGCAGGGAGGCGGCGACGTCAGCGAGACCGGCGGTGAGACGCTGCTCGCGCTCGACGGCGGCGACGGAATCGTCGTGCCCTGCTGCTGCTGCTGCGCTAGCACCGCCGAGCCGGCAACACTGCACGCCACCGTCGTCATGATGGCGGCTGGCTTCGCGTAGGGAAGCGGTTCAATTGGCTGTCGCTTCTTTGGTCGTTCTTTCCTTCTGGAGCTAGTCTGTTGAGTGGGCAAGCGCCGACTCGTCTCGGTGTCCAGAATAGGCGTGGTAACCGTGAGCATGGCCGCACAAGTTGGGCAGCAACCGCCAGCTGCTGCTGACCGACTATTCCCGCAGTCTTCTTCCAGCAAGAGCCGCCGTCTGGTACGAATGGAAGGGGGCGTGGCGTGCGGCGCCGTCGCGCGAGGAGCGGCGGCGCGAGGGGAGGCATGAGCAGCACCCCAGCCCATACATACCTTCTCCCACACCCTCCCCTCTCCTCCTCCAGCTGTCCGAGGCGTACTCGCGCACACTGAATGGCTACAGCGAGAAATATCCGGTTTGTTGACGACGCTGCCGACAGCCAAAGTGGGACGACTGACACAGAATGACACGGCCGTCCCTCCCACTGCACGTGGGCTGACCTTGGCGTGCCTCCGTCCAAGGAATGTCGAGCTATCCACTGGCTACTCTGCCGGCCAGTCCTTGTTTGGTGGCGACTCGGACATCACCACGCATTCCAATGCAACGTTGGCAACGTTGTCAACAAAACCAAACCAACAGTCAAAATTTGGTTGTCAAAGACAGCAAGGAGAACCAGTGTACAATGTACGTACTGCTCCGCGATTATCCCTGTAGTACGTCACACTCTCTCTCCAAAAAAAGTGCGGTTGTTGCTTCTAATGCCGTCTAGAGCACGCCTACACAGTGAACTTCTACGGTCACTTCAAGTCCTCAGTATCCGAGCGAGTAAACGGTCAGTCGAATCACTGAATGCGGCCGAGTTAGAGCGAGCAGACGTCTTCCTCTTCCTCTTCGTCGTCGTCTCCGTCGAGTCTGAGCAGCGCCATGGTCATGCGCACCAGCTCGCGGCGCTGAGCGAGCGGCTTGCGCTGGAACGCGTCGAGCATGGACAGCACGACGTCCGCCTTGGCCGTCTGCGGTCGCTGCTGCTGCTGCTGCTCCTGCCCCTTCCCCTTGTCCAGCTTCGACGACGACTTCCTCTCCTCGCCGCCCTTTCCTTTCGACGCCGCCGGCTCCGGGCCGCCGCTTGAACGGCCGACGACGGACGCATCGAGCGCGCCGCTATCTCCGGCGGCGAGCGCGCTGCCAACGGTCGACATCTTGGTCAGGACACTGTCGATGGCCGTCTCGAGCGTCTGCAGCTTCTGACTGGTCGACTCGAATGTCGGGTACTCTCCTCGGCCGCTGCTGCTGCACAAGGCCGCCCCACGCCGCTGCTCCGCCGACTCCGTCTCGTCTTCCGTCGTCACAGAGGCGCAGTCTCCAGGGAAAAGGGTCAGCTCGTCGTCGTCCACCGAAACGGCGCAGCGACGCGGACTGAAGTCGACGAAGGTCAGTTCGGCTCGTTTCGCTTCGTCTGCCGCCAGTGCCATTGCCATTGCTGGCTGCATGGGCTGCTCCACGGCATTCTTCTCGGCCGCGTCCGTCTCCATGCCCTTGCGGCGGCCGAACAGACGTCTGAGTCTGCTCCGCAGTCCTTTAGATTTCGGATGCTCCATCGGGCCCAAATGATTCTCTGTTCTCAACGAATGCAGTAGCTTGCCTGCACAACAGTTTTTTTTTAGTTTTTAGTTCAGAAAAAAAGCGGCTAGACGAACGTTATTGCCCGAGTGTATACTTTAGATATTTCTGGAATCGAAAGTATTTATCCTACTTGTGGTTTCGAGTTGTTAATCAGTGCCTACAGTTGTTGCGACGTTGTTGCCGTTATTAAAAGATAGTGATATGTCGTGAAACCTACCAGATTACTGCGACGACACACACGCCTATATAAGCGTTACGCATTGTTGTCTAGAGAGAACTTATTTATACTCAAAACAGTTTGTACCGTTCGCCTGGTAACTCAACTCGATCAAGTACAGTGTAAGCGCACATGCGCCAGGAGAGGACAAACCACGAGATGGTGCTCTAAAACTCACTGTTATGGTTCAGTTTCGACAGTAGTGTGCGTTTCTACACCCCCTCCCCCCCCCCCTCTTCCAGATAACGTTCGGCACGATACTGTTGTACTATTGCTTTGACTGTGAATTACTGTATCGTTCAAAATTGTATTATGTACCGTATTAGTACAGGTTCCATTATTGCCATATTATTGCCATATCATATCACAGCTTATTTTGGTTGTCTGCTAGGTTTTTGGCTGCCGCAATTTTGGACTCGAGTGGGAGGGTGGCGCATATCGCAATCAAACGTATGCAAATATATGTAATTTGCATTCAATACCAAACGACAACAACACCCTGTAGAAACATCACGTCGCGTTGCCTATACATAACACCTTTTTCAGTTTAGCTCAGGCTCGAGCTCGGGCTCGGGCTCAGGCTAGGCTTAGGCTAAGATTTAGTTTTAGGTTCACGCTTCAGCAGAGACTCTGCTGCTGCAGAGTACCTACAAAGAAACGTTTTGTTGATCGTTGATCACAATATTTTTGAAAGTACCGTATTGGGATGTCGGTTACGCACCGTGAAAACGGTAGATTTTTCAAACACTTAGAAAACAACAAACGGAGGCGTTTGATAAAAAGCGCGGCGCGGCGCGGCGCGGCGCGGCGCGGCGCGGCGCGGCGCCGCGCTGTTTATACAAAACGCCGCGCTTTTTATAAAGTGTCAAAAGACGCCAAAAGCGTCGCAAAATACTGTAACGTTCAATTGAAAGTGACAATTCTTGACGTTCCAATGCGAGAAATGCGCCTGAGTGTCCAAGAGCGCAAATCCTCGTCCATCACCAAATGGATCACTTGGCGGCGTACGATGGTTGCACCGCAAGTGGTGACGCCGCTGGTTCTGGCGACCGGTATGGAGAGCGGGCAGGCACGCTGCGCAGACGTCTGACGCGCTGCGCAGCGGTATGGAGAGCGGGCAGGCACGATGCTGCAGTACAGCCATCCGCGATCTCGAGAACGGTACGTACAAGCAAGCAACTGGTTATGGTGCAGGCTGACGACGGCGATCGAGTTGAACGCGCGCCCTGCAGTCACCGCCGAGGCCACTCCAGTCGACCACTGACGCGCGTAGACGGATCTGTCGACGCCGACTTCGAGGCCACTGGGTGAGCTGCTCAGCTTGAGGACCAATACGATGCAGTGATCAACTGGTGTTGAAATGGGGTTACTGTAGTGTGTGCCTCGTTCGCCGTTCGCCGCGCACATCGTTTCTATGCAAGTTCTGTTCGTTTCTGTGTAGGCGGTCTGCGCAGTATTGGTCAAGCTTCTGGTGTCACACAGTTGCACAGGTTACCCAGGTCCAGTACACAGCTGCACTCACGCCGCGTCGACGGTGTCGGCGCCCTTGGTCGCCGACTCGCGAGAACGTGGGCCGGCAGCGCTTGCATCGAGTAGGTCGACACTCGACAGGCGACCGGAGGCCGCGTTGGCGACCGACGCCGCCAACTCGCCAACGCCGACGTTCACTTCGCTCTCAAACGTTTCGCACGAGCATTGTGACGCTCGACGTCTAACCGAACTATGGATTGCGCAGGGGCGAAAGGCGCGTGACGAGACGGTGTTGGCACCTACCTAATTGAATCGCATAGGTTATACCGGGGGGATCCCCAACGGTTGCGAGCGAAATGTCCCATTGTACGGGTGGGGGCGATGTTTGAATCGATTGCGAAGAGATGCTCTCCAACCTCGCCTATCAACGACATTTGCAAGAATAAGGGATTTAAAAATATAACGTAAGTACTTCGGGTCGCTACTTGCCTCTTTCGAACCTCCTACAAGGAATGGGAAGCGAGGGGAAGCACCCACTACCTCACCCACTGTGATGAGGGGTAGAGGCCCTGAGAGGAGGGCCGCCTGGGCCCGGCCCCAGTGGTGCTAAGAACAGGCCACAGGGCAGCAGACTGCCTAGGGGGGGGGGGGAAGCCTCAACCCCTAAAAAACACGCGCAAACCGCGCGATGGAGGCCTGGCACCGGAGGCGGCCTCGTGGGCCTGCGCGCCCTGACCCTCCCTCTGCAAAACGAGGCGCGCGAGGGGCAAGTGGCGGGGCGCCGCAAGAAGAGAGGAAGGCGCACCCTACACAGGCAAAAAGCCTAGCGCCACACACGCGAAACGCGAACGCGGGGAGCAAAGAGCGGCCAGCGACGCACAACAGGCGGGACTCTAGCAACAGAGAACGGCAGAAAGGAGGCGGGACGGGGGAAGGAGAGGGGGCGAAGGAGGGGCGCGGATGACGTATTCACAGCTGGAACGGCGCGCATTGCTACGAGAAAGGAGATAGCCGAAGTCGGGGATGGGGTGGAGGCGGGGCGTGTCGGGTAGCTCATAAAGCATGCCCACTACTGCGGAGACTACCTGAGACCACCCCCCATGCCCCCTCCTATCAATCCCAGCTGCCGGAGGAACCGTCCGTCGATGGGGGCACCTCCCAGCGAGCCGCGCCTTACACGCCACTAATAAGAGGAGAGGGACGCGCGAGCGGCGGCGCATAGAGTCTCGGCATCCCTCCACCCAAAGAGGAGAAGCTTCTCGCCATGAGGCCCACTCTCGCTAACTCGGACGGGACCCAGAGCCTACGAGCCGGAGCCCATCGGCGGTCCAAATGGCCCTTGCAAACCATGCCTCGCCTGCCCACGATGGGGGCGCTACGGTGGGGCGTGGCCGCGAAGCGCCTAAGGAGAACTGGAGCCTTTGCATAACAACAACAACAGTCCGCTGGAAGCGACCTGGAAGCTGGGCGATAGCGCGGCGACTCGAGGGGGGCCGCGCGCGCAGCCGCTCTCGGCCGCGACAGAGCAGCACGCTGGGAGAGGGTGGCGGCCGTGGGCGCGGCTTTCACGCCGGAAGGGGGGGGCGAGCGCAGCGAGACGAAACGGACGACGGCGAGGGCGCCAGGGATGAGAGGGGGGGGGGAAGGGGGATGTAGTGGGTGAGAGGCCCAGACGCTCGAACGTCTGCCGCCGGGGCTTACGTGAGCGGACGATGAAGGGCGCGCGGGCTCGGCCGGCGGGGTCTAATGCGGAAGGAGGGAAGCTGCGAGACGAAGGAGAGGAGGGGAGCGGTGAGACGGCGGCGCTGAAGAGCCGCTATGACGACGAGAGAACGACCGGACGGAGCGAAGGAGACGGGACGACGCGGGGAAGGTGGCTGATCAGGACAAACTGGGGCGTAGCGAGAGCGCCCTGAGCGGGGGGAGGGCGCAAGGCGGAAGCGCGCTCTGCGGGGGCGGGGGGCTTCTTGACGCTGGAGAGTCGGAGAGCTGGTAGAAGGAGACGACGGAGGGAGCTCGCTGCGAGGAGGGCGGGACGCTGGGACGAGTCGCTATCGGCGAGGCCGCACCGAGCGTACTCGGTCGGCACGTGGGGTCCTGCGAATGGAGGATCGGGAGGCGGAGGCCGGGAAGGAAAGAGGGGAGAGGCGAACTAGGACAGCGACAGAAAAATTACGAACAAACAATTAATGGCGCCTACAGTACTCGCATTTTCTACAGTATCTCCGCATTTAAGACTCGGCTACAGTAGGGGAACGCTGACACGGTAAGTAGCGAAGGATGCCTCTGCTCGACCAGGTTGCAGCCGGTGGTCGACAGTCGGCAGGGGGCGACGGGCGGCTGGAGGGTGGCGCTGGCGCGTCAGAGGGCGCGCCGCCGTCGCCGGCGAAGCCGTGCGTGGGTCGACTGGTATCTCAGGCGGTGCACGACCTCGCCATTGATCGGCTGATGAAGCCGCTGGGCGAAGCGGGATTCGCGTTCATCTGCTATCCCATCGCTGGTCAGGCGCGCTCGTCGCTCACCGAGGCCGACATTCGGAAAACGGCGGAAGAGCCGGCCGAGCTGGAGCTGCCGGCGATTTCCGTGCCCGACTTCCAACTCTGCTCCATGGACAACTGGGGTCTGCGTCCGCGGCGGCGGCGGCGGCGGCGCTCTCTCCACGCCCTTGGGCGCCGTTCAGGCCGTTATTGCGCCGGTGTCGTGTCGCCTTGGATCGACCTCGACGCGACCGACGCGAGACTGGCCGCGCTCTCAGCGGTGGCCCTAACGCAGGAGCTCGACTACTGCAAGTACCTGACGCTCAAGGCGGTCCTCATCCCCATGCGGCACCGGCACGCGCCCCAGCTTGCGCGATTCTTGCGAGACCGCCTGTGGACCGAGGCCGACAGCTATAAGGCATATAGTGTAGTGCCGTCGTCTGCTTTTTGCCGAACCGCTGGACGATCTTGGCTCACCTCTAGGTGTGGATAATGCTGCCGACGGATCTGTGCAGCCAGGAGGACGAGAATGCGGAGTCGGTCTGGCGGTGTTGGTACCGCTTCCGGTCGGCCTGTCTCAACCACAGCCAGCTGTCGGTTGTCCTGCAACTGAAGCCTGATCTCTCCGACGAGTTCATTGACGATAGTCGTCGGAAGAGGTTGTCAGTTGTGTCGCCGGTGTGGTTGCTCGCTCTGCGTTCGAGTCCGACGGCGTGTAGGTGGTGCGCGGAGCCCGTGGCGGCCGTGGAGCTGGGAACGGAGCTCTTCTGCTCGGGCGCCGCCGAAGACGGCGGCCTCGGCTTGCCCAGGCCGCACGCGCGCTTCGCCCAGAGTATGCTCGAGATGGCCAGCGGCAACAACACCGTGCAGGTGCGTGCGTGCCGATTTCTGCGTCATCTACGACAGGGTACGACAGGTTTGGTGCGCAGGTTCTGCTGAGCGGCGAAGACGCCGTGGGCGTCGACGAGTCGGCTGCGTTCGGCCCATATCTGGACGCAGTCAACAATGTCTACTGGAGTCGAGCGCGCGACGAGTTCGGCGACTTCACGGCTGGCTTCGAGGACCATCTGCAGGTGGTGCCGAAGAAAGGAAGGAAGGAGCTGAGCGCCGACTGACTGCCGTATGTATTGTATTGCAGGTGCCGCTGCAGCCGCAGAGCGAGCAGCTCGACGGCAGCATCTACGAGGTCTTCGAGAAGGACCCCGTCAAGTACGTCCAGTATGAGGAGGCGACGTTGCTGGCGCTCACGGAGCTCGTGGAACGCCAGCACCGCCGCAAGCTTCACGTCATCGTGCTCGGCGCCGGCCGCGGACCGCTCGTCCAGAGGGCGCTCGACGCGGAGCGCCGGGTCCGTCTAGGCCGTGGTGTCTTCTAACTGCGTGCAGTGCCAATCGCCGACCGTTCAGCTGAAGCGTTCGTTCGGCGGCGAGAAACGCGCCGCCAGTGCCGACTTCCAGGTGCTCTACACGGCGGTCGAGAAGAACGGCGCCGCCTGCGTGACGCTCCACTTCAAGAACGAGCAGCTGTGGAACGGCCGAGTGCACATCGTCAACGCTGACATCCGCGACTACCGGCCCCCCGCGCGGCACGGAAAGGCGGACCTGGTGGTCAGCGAGCTGCTCGGCTCCTTCGGCGACAACGAACTCGCGCCCGAGTGCCTCGACGGAGCCGCCGCCTACCTACAGCCCCACTGCATCTCCATTCCCGCCAAGTACACCAGCTACCTTGGTCTGTCCTGAGAGCGAGCGTTTCTCGCCAATCGCCACAAGACAACGTCGTCGGTCTTTTGCTTCTAGCGCCCATCCAGTCGGTGCGCCTGTGGCAGACGATCAGTCGGCAGACGACCAACAGCTGGACGGTCGGCCACCGTCGGCGCGTCAACCCTCGATTGCCGGCGTTCGACGCGCGCCGTCAGCTGCCCGCCGGCCAGGCCGCCACCTTTCCCGCGTTCGTCTTCGAGCACCGGGGCGAGAGGGAGGCCTACGATCAGCCCTACATCGTCCGCCTGACGCAGCACTACCTCGTGGCTGACGAGCAGGAGGCGTTCACCTTTGAGCACCCCAACCGGGCTGAGAGCAGCAACGAGCGAGAGACAGTGCTGGAGTTCACGGCCCGCGAGGACGCCGAGGTGCGCGGTAGTTTGTTCGTGTGAGCCCCCGGACAACGGACTTCCATCCCCCCTCCCTCCTTCAGGTGATGGGCTTCGCGGGCTACTTCTCGTGTCAGCTCTACGGGGACGTGTCCATCAGCACGGCGCCGCACTCGCACTCGGTGGGCATGTTCAGCTGGTTCCCCACCCTCTTCTCCCTCCGCTCGGCTGTGCTCGTCGAGAAGAAGCAGCGCTTGCGGCTCCGTCTAAGCCGAAGGGTCGACGGACAGGGCGTCTGGTACGAGTGGCAGCTACTACTGCCGCCCGCAGCCGCAGACGGCGCCGGCCCGCACACGCTCCAGAACGAGCAGGGCGAATCGTTCTACATGAAACTGCGAGCCGACTAGCAACTAGCTCGCTCTGCTCTCTGCTTTCAGACAGGCAGACTTTGAGTCGACCAATCTCTGTGGCGCGTCCTCCTAGGCCCGGTGCGTTTTTAAAAATACAACGACGACACATTTTCGTTGAGAAGCGGGTCGCGTCGTCTGTTCCCTTTCTTGGTTTTTCTGCTTGCTCGGCATTTTTGTGATCTGAGCGTACGCTTAGTTGTTTTGTGTGACTTTATTTTTGGGCCAGCAGGTGCCGATAAAATTTCTGCAGCACAGTTGAATTGTTTTTTGTGCTACAGAGTACAGAGTATGTAGGGCTTTGCGAGAGAGTTTTGGATTCGTGGATGTGCGCAGAGCGGACAGGGAGTGGGTTTTCGCCGGTGGGACGTGGCATGCGCCTGTACCCGGCGGAGGTTGGCGAGCTAGTGACTTCGGCGCGAAAGGACGACGACTATTTGTCGGAGCTGCGCGCCTCCGTCGCGGAGCTGCTCAAGTCGGTGCTGGGACAGAGGCGCTGGCTGCGGCACCGGGCACTACTGGCACTCCTGCCCGACCTGCTCTACTACGCGGCCACCACCTTGGCCGGTCGGTCGCTACTGCGTTCCTATGTGCAGTAGTGGTATACGGTAGAGCACGTACAACTTGGTCATGGACGCGCGCTCGTTTGAACGGCGTAGACGTCGTTTGTGGGCTTGCAGGGAGGTCGGTCGGTCACGCACATCCGTTGCAGGCGTGCAGACGCTGGGCGAGGAGTACGTGGGCCTCGTGCAGACGGTGGGCGGCCTGAGTGCGCCGTCGTTGTGGCGCAGGGCTGCGTTGGTTGCCGGCCAGGTGCTAGTGCCCTATTCTCTGCAGCGCCTCCTTGCGCTGCTCCACAGCACCGCCCTAGCCACGAGCAACAACAGCGTCGACTCGTACTTCTGGCCGCTGTTGACCGTGCTCGCAAACCAACTGGCAAACCTCTCGGCTCGTAATTCACGCTAGTGTGCGCTATACGTAAAGTAACAATCTGGTAGCTAGCTCGAGTTACACTAGCTGGTATATTGCTACAGTATGCAGATATGTAAATAACATTAGGTACATAGTAGGTGTGTTGAAGCAGTATGTACAATATTACACTGTGTGTTAATACAGTATGCAGATACGTAAATATATATTAAAGCGTACTATTTGAATCTGCCGAATCTGCCACACATACGATACACCTAGTGCCACCTATGTTATACATGTACAATTCACTTGAAGGCCTCTACATCACAGACGCACTGCAGCCGTACCGTAGTGAGACCGAGTTGAGACGTTTGCCTCAGGTTGAGCTGTTCTCCAAGTTGCATCTTGCGCTATTCTATTTGGGCTCAAGCCAGTACGAGTTGTCGAAGCGACTGACCTCGATCCGCTACTTGACTTTGCGGCCGCAGCAAAGCGCCGAGCTCGTAGTGCAGCTGTTTCGCTTGCTGGGCTGTCTTTCGATTCTCCTGTCGACCAGCCAGCTTGTCGGCCGCCTCAGAGCCTACGCTGCCCGGCGGTGGACGGCCGACGACGACAGGGCCTCTGTTGGCGACGACCAGCGTGCTTCCGAGAAGCGACTGGCCGGAGGCAGAACCGCTGAAGGATGCGCCGCGTTCCGCTGCGTCGTCTGCCTGGAGGCGGGCGAGCAGCCGGTGTGCACGCCCTGCGGCCACGTCTTCTGCTGGCGGTGCGCGACGCGCGAGGCCCTCGCCTCGGTGCTCTGTCCCCACTGCCGAGCGCCTCTTGCTCCCACTCGACTCACGCCCCTCTGGAATCTGTAGACGCCGGAAAAAGGCCCCAGCGCGCAGTCGTGTTCTCTGGCATTCAGCCGACAGGAGTTCTGCATGTCGGCAACCTCTTTGGGGCCGTCGAGCAGTGGCTGGCGTTCCAGGTGCGTTCTAGTCGTCCGACTGGGTTTTCGTCCGCAAATTCGTCGACTTTGAGGAGCGCGACGATTGCTCGATGATTGTGTCGATAGTGGACTTGCACTCGATGACGCAGTTCTCTCCGCCGGGGCCTTTGAGTCGCGAGAGCGTCGCCGAGAACTTGGACTCGATGCTCGCTTCGCTGCTCGCCTGCGGCCTCGACCCGGCGAAGACGCTGCTCTTCCAGCAGAGCCGCGCCGGGCCCTTCCACTGCCAGCTCGCCTGGCTCCTGGGCTGCATGTCGACCGTGCAGCAGCTGCGCAACATGAAGCAGTACAGGGAGAAGCTGCGCGCCGCCGGCGGCTCCGAGGACGCCTGGACGGGCTCCACCGTCGGCTTGCTCACCTATCCGCTGCTGCAGGCCGCCGACATACTCATCCACAAGTGGGCCCACCCCACCAGTGCTCTGCTCATCCGCCGGATTCTGGCGCGCCCAATCTGCGCGCATATTCAGAGCAAACCTAGTGCCGGTGGGCAAGGATCAATGGCAACACCTGCTGCTCGCGCAGAAACTTAGCCAACACTTCAATAGCGCCTACGAGGTCGACTACTTTCCAAAGCCTCAGACGGTGAGTGGAGAAGACGGGTTCCAGTCTTTTGTGTTCACGTCCCGTCGTGTTTAAACCGCCTGCTTTCGTGTAAGCATGTATTGGCAGCTACATCGGTGCGGATTCTATCTAGATAACCGGCGCGGTCGTCAAAGTGAAGTCACTTCGGGAGCCGACGACGAAGATGAGCAAATCCTCCGCTAGCGACTTGGGCCGACTCAACCTCTCCGACAGCGACGACGACATCGCCGCCAAGTGCAAGCGCGCCGTCACCGACACCTTCGGACCGTCCGTCACGCTGGACGCGGACAAGAGGCCCGGTGCGTCATTGACCGCCACTCGATTGGGTCGGCTGTGGACCGTAGTCGAGCGCCGCGTAGGGCTGGCCAATCTGCTGGCACTCTACGCCGCCTGCTCCGGCCAGACAGTCGAGAGCGCCGCCCTCGACTGCGCCACCCTCAACACCGTGCAGCTGAAAACACGGGCCGCCGTTTGGGGTGCACCTCGCCGAGTACCTTTGGTCTCCCAGTCGCGGCACCTAAGTCATTGGGGGTTCCCTTCAGAGCCTGCCCCCCCCCTCACCTGCTCTGCGTGCACCCCAAACGGCGGAAGGGTCGCCGAAGCCCTCATTAGTCGTTTGGCCCCTATTCGACGGCGATACGTGGAGCTGCTCGAAGACCGCCATCAGCTGCGCCGCTCTCTTGATCGAGGCAATGAACAAGCGGCTGCATCCGCTGAGCGTCACCTTCGAGAAATTGGACAAATTGTTGGCTTCGAGCGTTAGGCTCAACCGTTTCGCCGTTTGTTTTCTTGTTGCGCCACGGCCGCAGTTGGTTCGGCAGAGAACAAGATACCTTTCAAAAAAGATCAACACCGACAGACTCGGAGGGGCGAGCCCGAACGAAGCGTGCGCGTCACTTGTGTGGCGCCAGCTTGGCGACGACCTTGAGCTTGATGCGGGAGAAGGCGTTCCTGGCGCTGCGCATGCCGAAGTGGTTGCCGCTGAAGGAGAAAAGCCTGGTCACGTCAACGTGCGAGCGACAGCTGCCTCGGCTTTGTGTAGTCGCGCGCTCGGCGCCGTCTCGTTCGCGGTCGACAACGACGACGGCGGCGGTGGGGACCGAACGCAACAAGGTGAGAGACGGCAGCGAGGGGGGGGGGGGCAACAAGCCAACAAGCGAGCCACCGACCAGGGCACGCATCAACAACGGCGCCGGCGCTCGGGGCGGGAACGAAACTCAAGAAGAAGGCCGAACGCGAGCACGCGCGCGAGTGAATGAACCGAACGAACGGATTTCGATAGTTACGCGAGGAGGCGGCGTCGTGGTGACACTGACAGCGGCGGCGAACGGTGAGCACCAACGAGTTCTGCTCTGCTTGAACCGGTAGCGCTTGACGAGCTCCGCTGGCGCCACCGCCACTGGTCGACAGCTACGGGACGCGATGCGACTCGGCCGCCCACGTACCAAGGCGGACGACCGGAGCGCCATCAGTAGCGGCCTCGCTCGACTGCCTCCGCTACGCGCCCGGCAAACAAGAAGACCCAGCTCTTAGCCCTAGCGCGCGTAATAACAACGTTCGAAAGAGAATGCAACGCGATGGGCGACACCACGCCACCGCCACGTTGCTCAGACGACGACGAGGGCCGTGCCGTGGGGGGCGGTCAGCAGAAGGGTCGGTGGCTGGCGTCGAGCGTGAGCGCGCCCGTCGGCTTCGAACCGAAAGGCCAACGGAGGCTGTTCGTCGTCGTCGGCTGCGTGCTGACCGCCGAGGATGTGGGTCTGAAAGCGGAGTCGCACCGGAGCGGTAGAAGCGAGTCGAGTTCAGGGCGCGCGCGCGCGTGCAGCGGCCGTGCAACGGGAAAGTGAAGCGGCGGCCAGCAGACGAAAGCAGCGGAAGAAGCGACTAGGACGAGCGCAGCACTATCTAAGCGGACGACGACGCGCCACCCGCAGACCATGCGCGCTGCGCGCGACGGACGACTACGGAAGCGACTGCTACAGCCGGCCCAACAAAGCAAACGTCAATCGCGAGCGGTGGGCGGTGCGAGGCTCGAGGCAAACCTTGAGCTCGAAGAAGTGTCCATCGCCTCCTCGTGCGCCGCGACCGCCGTCGCCTCGCCGTCCGCGGCCTCGGAAAAGCGCGGCAGGCTCCTGCGCGCGTTCGCTCCATGCAGCGCGGTGGCATTCCAGCGCGGGGCGCAACGCAACGTACGGCTCCTGTTGCTGGTGGTGCAGGTGACGCCTGGGCGAGCGCGCGCTGACGGCGTGCACCTCGGGCGACTTCTTCGAGTACTCTTGCAGCACCGAGGGCGCCACGTAGCTGAAGCCCTGCAGCGACACCATCACGTCATGTCCCTGCACCGCAAGCGGGCCAGTGACTTCCGACTCACTTTGAAGACCATGTTGGCGCTAGGCGAGAGCTGGTAGTCGCAGGGACTGTCGACGGGCGTCATCTTGGTGAACTTCGTGTCGAACTGGGACGTGTCCTCCTCCGACGTCTGCAACGCGACCAATCCTCTTATTTATGGTGGCGCCGCCGAGCGACTGGGGCTGGGCGTCGGGAGCGAGCGAAGGGCTCACGATCTCGGGCTTGAAGGGCGGCTCGGTGTCGCGCTGGTAGACGTCGTCCCAGTCGAGCTGCTTGAAGAAGTTGTGCGACTTGATCTCGAGAGCGTCGCCCTGGCCCGCGCCCAACCGGCTGTCGACGTGCCGCTTCAGCAGCTGAACCAGCGCGCGCAACGGTCGGCGGTCGGCGCCGGCAGACGGCGCTCGTCGCGCGCCCACCCTCTTGATGAGGTCCCTGGCTTCCGGAGACAGGTAGGGCGGCAGCGTCAGCTTGCCCTTGAGGATCTTGTCGATGGTCTTCTTGCGGTTCTCGGCCGTGAAGGGCGGCCCACCGGTCAGCATGTCGTACCTAAGAACGAACGCACATTGGCCGCAGCGGGAGGGCGGGGGAGGGGCAACTGACATGAGGGCGCCGAGGCTCCACCAGTCCACGGCCTTGCCGTGGCCCGTGCGCATGAGGATCTCGGGAGCCCTGCAACGCACACGAGCACAATCGATTTTAGCCTGCGCGTACGCCGCATCGCGTGCAGCACAACAAAACAAGTGGCGAGCCTACGCAGTCCAGCGAACGGCTAACATTGTCATTTCTCCTAGTATTAACCGTGCAAATGGACGCGATAGCTGCGACGGCGTCGGCCTGGCCACGCGCGGGCCAGCTGCAAGGCCGACGTGTTTCTTGGGTCGGTTCCGCGTCTCCGCCGAAGCGGCTGAAAGTGCTCGAGGAGGAAGAGGGAGAGGAAGAGGAGGAGATGGGCGGCGCGGAGGAGACGCGCTTCCAGCAGCTGCCCGTGGCCGTGCTGGCCGCCGTCTTCGACTGTCTCCGCTACGAGGACCAGACGCGTCTGCGCCTCTGCTGCCGCGCCACGGACGCCGCCTTCCGCTGCGCGCGCCACTGCCGCACGACGCTCGACGTCGCGCGCGTCTGCGCGCCCGCCCTACTCCCGCTTCCCGCCGTCTGCGAGCTGCACGGCGGCGCCTACTGCGTCGACGCCCACTGCTACAGACTGCGCCTCGCCTGCGCCCTCTACACGCCCACCGTCGCGGCCGTCGCCGACGAGCGGAGACGGCGACGCGCAGCCCTCGGCTGCCGACGCGCCACGCCCCTGCTGCTGCAACTCTGCCACCTCTACCACTTCGGCCGCTTGGACACGGTCGTGCTGGACGCGCTCGACGTCCGCCGGTGGGCCGACTGGCTGCTGGAGCGGAACGCGTTCCAGCCCATGGAGCGCGTCAGACGACTCGACCTCAGGAACGGTTCACGACCACGACTCTGGCTCTCTCGTAATCGAAAACCTTGTCGAAACGCCAGCCAAATTGGCGGTGTGACTTCCGAAGAGCGGTCGTGAACCCGTCCCAGAGGTTCCATAGTCGACGCCGAGTCGTTGGCGGCCCTCGGTCGGGCCTTTCCGCGCGTCCGACGGCTCGAACTGAGCAGAGAGTACGCCGCCCCAGCCGCCGCGTCGTCGGGAGCGGCGACGGCGGAAGAAGGTTGCGTCGACTTCTACTACACGGACTGGAGCCGAGTGGCTCGCTCGGACGACGACTGTCTCGCTCTGCTGGCCATCTGCGCGCGCTGCTTCGGCGAGCTCGCCGAGCTGCTCTGCCACTAACTCGCCAAGCCCACCCACCCACCCACGCACGGACGGCGCGCAAGACTGCGCCTTTGAAGCTACTCTACTGACCTTGAGAGAAGATGAGACAGACACACGACACGACTCACATGTACTCGATGGTTCCGCAGAACGTGTGCGTCTTCGCGTCGCCCTCGATAGACTCCTTGCAGAGGCCGAAGTCCGTCAGCTTCACGTGTCCTAAAACCAATCGCTATCGCCCGTGCTTTCTGGGAGGGGAGGGGGGGGGGGGGGGGGTTGGAGCACCTCGCGAGTCGAGCAGAATATTCTCGGGCTTCAAGTCGCGATAAATGATGCCGTGGTTGTGTAGGTGCTCGAGAGCGCACACAATCTCGGACACATAGAACCTGCGCACAGCTCCGTAAAGAAGGCGTTCATCGTTACGTCTCAGATTCAGATTCGGAAGTGGAGACTCACGACGCGGTGTCCTCCATAAAGATGCCCTCGCGCTCGAGGTGCATGAAGAGCTCGCCGCCGCTCAGGTACTCGAGAATGAGGTAGAGCTTACCCCCCGTTTGGAACGCGTACAGCAGATCCACAATAAACGGACTCTGAAATACAAAAGTACAACACCACCCAATAGCTCCCCGCACGGTATCACGTGAGTAAGAGTACGAGAAACCGTCCACAAGTGTTTTTGGGTCTGAGGCCATGGGGAACATGGCTAAGATGTTGGTCAAAATAGCGGTACTTTGGTTGGTGGGCGTCCACCTTCAAATTACCTTCACAGCCTCCAAAATATTCCGTTCGGCTTTGGTGTGCGCGGTGTCCTTCTGATTGCGAACGATCGTCGCCTTCTTGAGCACCTTCATGGCGAGGATCGCGTTCTCGTGCCCGCCCGACGACACCTTGCGCACTTGGAACACCTGCAGTGCGCCCGCGTCTCCCCACTCCCTAGCCCCTGCCTCCAGGCGCGCAGCACGCAAGACGCCGACTCGACTCGCCTTGCCATAGCCTCCTTTGCCTAGCACTTTGAGCAGTTGAAAGTCCTCGGGCCCAACTTTGTTGTTGGGATTCACAATGTTGTGGTCCAACTCCACCGCCTCCACCGCGCCGTCCACGTAGGAGGAGCTGGGCGGCGGTGAGCTGATCTGGCCCTGCAATCGACGAGTCGGCAGCGCGCCTGAACGACTGACCGCGAGAAACAGCAGAGGTCGTCAAAGACGCACGTCGGCGACGTTACAGTACTCTTGGTCGTCGAGGTCCTCGGCGCCGCGGTGCGAGTTGACGGAGACGCGCTCTGAGTCGGCGATGTCGAGCGGGAAGATCTCGTTCGCCTCGGCCGCCGCCATCGCTCGACTGGCCGCCGCAGCGTCGGCTTGGCGGCTGGGGGGCAGCGACTTTGGTAACGGAACGGGGCGCCTGACAGCCAGCAGCTATGCCAACGGACCGGCCGAGATAACGGAGGCGCCTCGTCGCCTCTTCCACAGAAGAAGACCCCGGCGCACGCGCTGCGTCCTAACACTAAGAAGAGTATCGCGGGCAAGCGGGCACAGCAGCGCGATGTTGAAACAAACGACGCACTGACACAACACAAAAAAAAATTCAGAAGCGTCCGCTGCGTCCGATAGTATTTCAGTGCTCTGTTGCTATCGCCAACGTTTGCGGGTTCGACCGGCCACTTGAAACAGATTTGATCCCGAGAAACTTGCTGGAACCGAAGAATCAAGAATTGTAGCGTGGGCTATTTTTGGGAGCTTACAATTTGGAAGGGTTTCGATGTGTGGGGAGCCTAGCTTTGTTGCCGCTCCGCTGACTACAAGAAGAAGTTGACAGTTTCCAGTGCATGCGCTGCATAGCCACTCATATGGTCTTTATTTGCAGAGTTTCTCGAACTCGACAGTGACGAGATCTCGGCGTGCGTGTGTGAGAGTCAGGGCATGAATCGGCAGCGGATGCGGCGGAGGCCGACGGCGCTTCCGTCGTGGACGGCCCAGACGCCCCTGGCGGAGGCGTTCTCGGGCGCTGGGATGTGCGAGACGCTGTAGTGGTGCTCGTCGTCGCGCGGCGTCCAGTCCTCCTCATGTTGGTGCTCGGCCGGCCGGCGGAAGCGGAGCGTCGCCTCGACATGCTCGTGCGCCGGCACCGTGCCCATCACGGGCGCCATCAGCAGCATCCTAAACTCATTCGCGTCGGACGTCGCGCGGCCAGCGAGCGGCGCGACGCGTCCCCCAGGGCCGCGACGAGACGCACTCGTTGCTGGAGCTTTTAATCTTGTACGCGTGTCGCTGTCCCGTCGGGTTGGCGATGCGCAGACGGCAGAGGTAGCGACTGGCGCGCTTGAACTCGATGCGGTTGTCGCCGTTCGGCCGGACGTCCAGCGCGAACGCGCCCACGATCTCGCCATTGGCCGCGGCCCCTTGCGCCATCTCCTCGCGTTTCGCGTCGCAATTGCGCCGTCGCTCTTGTCCACTTTATTTTCTGCTTATTCGCTGTGAATTACAATTACGCTTACCTATTATTCTACTATTCAGATATTTTTACATTCGTTTTAGTTTAATTATCTGATTATCTTTTCAGAGCCGGCTGTTTAGTTATAACCTTCGTGCCGCCATGCATGCATGACGCGCTGTGGCGCACGCAGACAATTCACATTTGGACACATTCACAATTCACTATTGGAGAGGGGGTGCAATTTTGTTTGAACCTCTCCGTACCCCTGGCTGTAGGAAGTCACACTATTGAAGGATTTACGGTAACAAGGGGCACAGACAAGCACAGCAATATCTAGTGGCAATGGTACCATGATTCTACATTGTTCACACAGTTCATCAGGTTAAAACGAAATCCAGGGTGCCGCGCATGCCCAAAAGGCTGATTCATAATTAACGGTTCTTCCCATCGGGCTCGGTCTCGGTCTCGGTCTTTTTGACCCATGCAAAATTGACAACGCGTTGCCTCTGATCTTTCAATGATCTTCGGTCGAATGCGCGCCTATCAGCGTATTAAAGAGACTGTGGCCCTTGTTTTCGACCTGTTTTATTTTTATGCGATTTCCGCAGGAAACAGAGAACCACATGCAGTAGACGACGGGAACGCACTATCACCAGACAAACAGACAGACATTGTGCGGCAGACGCAGACCGCCGCCAGCGCTTCTGGCCTTCCGCCAGCGTCAGCGCTTTCAGGGGCGCGGACGCCGCTACAGGAGCTGTCGTCAGCGCCGCTGTCGACACCGTTGCCGCTGCTGCCGACGCTTTCGCTGACGCTGCCGCTTTTGCCGACGCTTACAGAAATTGTAGGACAATGTCGTCGTGCCCGTCCACCTTGACGTATGTAATGGCGGCGCAGCTTTTCCCGCCGCCGTGTCTTTAGAGACGTGCTGCCATGCCGCCATGCTTTTTTTGGATTAATTTGAATAAGTCCATCTGCAGATTTAGAAATACACTGCAGAGCCCGCCCGTATGAATAACATCGTGCTACCCCCAGCACGTGCTACTTTTAGGGTAGTTGCTAGCATGACCGCCGAAACGCGTATGAATAAGTTTAGCATGTGCTACGTAAAACGACCAATTCTAGCAGCAGCTACATAGAATCCCATAGACTGATCAAGAGCAGTCTACATCCCACAAAATCCGATTTTTGTTGCCATTTCTATGGCACAATCTTTGATGTCAGCTGATTAAAGCAAAAGCAATACAAAGGAATGTTCAACCGGGGTTGCATAGGAACAAATTCCAATTTTTCACTACTTTGATTTGGAGTGGAGAAGACTTTGGAGTGTAGGTTTTTCATCGTGAAACAGTCATGGCTTTCAACAGTTTTTTGTGACAACTTGTTGAAAAATAAATCGAGCATTTTTTGCCGCAACTTCCAAGTTCAAACAGCAGGGAAATCAACCGGTTTTGTTCTGAAGCCAACATATACCTTTAACAAGGGGGGCATACCTGTAACTGGGTCTGGAAGAGTGGGGGGGGGGGAGTAAATGGCCGAATTCTGGGCAGGGTGTTTGGGGCAAAAAGGGGGGTTAGCTGGCCATTTTTTGAGTTATACTGGTACTTTTTTGGTCAAAATGGGTGTAAATAGGGTATAAACAGTGTTATTTAGCTGTTTTATGGTCATATAACACTGAAAAGCACTGAAATACACCAATATTTACTCACTTTATCGTTTTAAACGTTTATCGGTGGGGAGTGGTTGAAAAATTCGAGGGCGCCAAGTTACAGGTATGGGGTATGGGGGGGGGGGAGGACACCCACAGTTCTCAAGTTTCAACCCCAGAATTTTTCTAAAAGATTTTCATCTCATGTAAAATGATAACAGTGATGAACGTCGGTTTTTTTTAGTACTTTTCAGTGTTTTAATACTATAAAACCAGTTGACCATATGAGGAGTTACAGCTTTTCAAAACTTAAACAAACACAACTTTAAAAGCGCGCCCAAAGTGCGGAAACTAGAACCGGTAGCAGCTGCCATAGCATGTGCTAACACTAGCAGGACTTATTCATGTGACGTCTTCAGCCATGCTAGACCTAGCATGTGCTTCTAGCACAAGCACGTGCTAGCTCTATCTGTCTACCTGTCTATCTTATTCATACGGGCTCAGGTGTATTTGTGGATTGTTTTTGTGTGTGCTTGCATAGGTAAATAAGTGGCGGCCTCCTCCTAAACGTCGGTGTTCTTTCTGCGTTCTATCCTTGAGACAGCCGGCGAAAGTGCCACCGTTTACCCAATCTCGTTCACAGGCACACAGTTTTCGACGTGTCGAAACGTTCCCCTAAAATACTGTAGAAAATACCGGAGATACTGTAGAAAATAGCGGAGATACTGTAGAAAATAGCGGAGATACTGTAGGCGCCAATTTAAATTGTTTGTTCGTAATTTTTCTGTCGCTGTCCGTAGTTAACGGTCGTTGCTGCTGCCGCCTGCTATTCGTCTTCCGGCGGCCTCGAGCCTGTGCCGCACGATCCGTCGGCAATGTCGACAAGGACCGCCGACACGTCGGCCGACCGAGTAACGCGTCGGTGCGGCCGTGCGCCGATAGCGACTCGTCCACAGCGTCCCGCCCTCCGTCGACAGCGAGCGTCGTCGCTGCCGTCAGTCTCCTGTCGTCTAACCAGACTCTGCCGGAAGACTCCGTCGGCAGCGTCAAGAAGCCCCTGCGACGGGCGGGGCGGCGCAACGCAGCAGCGCGCGTTTGCCAGCGCTGTCGACGCGCCGTAAGCAACAGCCACCGTGCCGTCCGACAGCGTCAGGGCATTCGTCTGCAGCGTAAGTCGTCGCCAACAAGTGTGTGGTACCTTGATACAGCCAAAACGCTATCCAGCCGGGCAACGCGTCGGTGCGCGCGTGCATCGCTGGCGACTCCGTCAACGGTCGTGTCGTCTCGTCGTCAATAGCGGCTCGTTAACAGCGTGCCGCCGTCCGTCGACAGCGCGCTTCGCCGCTGCCGTGTGTCTCCTGTCGTCTCGCCAGACTCTGCCGACTCCTTCGGCAGCATTGAGAAGGGCCGCCGACCAGCGGGGCGGCCGAGCAACGCGACGGCGCCCGTGTGCATCGTTGCCGACTCGACGTCAAGAGCCACCGGGCGGGCGAGACGTGTCGACAGCGTCTGGGCTTTCGTCTGCAGCGTAAGTCGTCGCCAACAAGTGTGTGATGCCGTACGACGACAACCGGCCCGTTAGGCAACCCAGCAACGCGTCGGCGCGCTCGTTCATCCCTGGCGACCCTTCGTGAACCGTCGTCTCGTTTCGTCAACTCAAGTCTGGACGCGGTGTCGCAGCGCTCCGTCTTCTGGCCAACAGGCCGTGCCGGAGCGGACGACTCCGTCGGCACGGCGGTGTCGACAAGAGCCGCCGACCGACACGCTAGCCGGAGCCGGCCCAGTAACACGACTCGTCGTCACTCGTCAACGCCCAACGTGACGGCTCTGTCGGCGGCCGAGAGCGAGCTGGACGCGCGCGCGGCCGCCCACTCCGTACGAGTACGAGCTGCGCACGGCGGTCAAGTACGTCTCGCACCAGGCTTCCAGGTGCGTCCTTGCCAGCGGACTCGATTGCCTCGGTGTCAACACCAGGCAACTGGGTTCTGAATGTTCAGTGTGGTGTTCATCAAGAAGAGCGCGGTGCTGGACGGCGCGTCGGCGGGCGAGCGAGCTGTCTGGGCAGCTGCGCTTCTGGGCGGCCCCATTCCGCCAGTCGGTCGTCGTCACAAGCCCGCCAGCAGTCGAATGGCGCCGCCGGACGCCTTCCACACTCTCGCCACTCAGCGGTCTTCAGCATCTGATCCAGCCCAGAAGGCGACGGACGACGGTCGCTGCGGCGACTGCTTCCGCTCCCTGGGCTAAGTCGTCTCGAGCCGGCTACGCCGACCGCTTCTCGTCAGACTTCGACTACCTGACGAAGAACCGGCTTGATCACGACCATCATCAGTTCATTCATTTCTTTTACGGAAACGGGCGTACGGGTTCTAACTTCTAACGAACTGAGCGCGTCCCCTGCAGAATGCATGCGAAGTTTCTGCGGGCATCTCATTCGTCGTCGCGGCAATGTAGCTGTGCCATTTTTGTGTTGTTGCCAATGTTGTCGTGTCGGTAACGTGTGCCAGCTAGTGCAATGCGCATGAGCTCCTTCCTTACTACTTAGTGCGTTTGAGAAGAAAGAATAAAGAATTAATTAGTAATTAAGAATAAAGAATTAATTAGAATTAATTAGTAAGAAGATTGAGTTGCATTTAATTAAACTGCGACGATTGGAGTGTGTCGCTTGTAAGCGGCGTAAACGTAGGTATTTTAAAATTGCGGGCATTAGGGGAACGCTCTATCTATTAGGGGAAAGCCTATCCACCGTTTTCGAAGAAGAAATAAATTGAGCGACGTTGTTGATCAGCAATCGTCGTAGAAAGACTATTGTCATCATGTCCGCCGGCGGCGCCGACGTGCACATGTCGCCGCACGACTATTTAAAAAGCGACGAAGAAAAGGCCATTCGTCATCTCACGAACTTCGGTTTGTAGGTCTTTTCCATATTTTTTTTTTAGAAAAAAATGAGGCAAGTTGTTTGTAGTGCAAAAGCCGCTGTCAAAGAACGACGAAGAAGAAGTGAAGAACAAAGAGAAGTCCATTATGGAGCTGGGCAGCATACTCGCTCGTCACAAGAACATCAACGGTTGGCGTGGCTTGCGAGTGAGAGGTCGATGGACAAGGAATGTGGACGGAGTTGCTGTTTCAGAGTTGCGTCGTATGATGAAGGACACTCGGCCGTTCTTGGCGTCACTGGGAAAGGCGAAGGCGGCGAAGCTGGTCCGGAGTCTGCTCGACCTCTGTCTGAAGATCGAAGGCGAGGACCCCGCGATCAAGGTGCCTCCGTCGCGGCTCGTCCCTAGAGCGGCGCGCGTGCAAACGGCGCTCACGCCCTAGGTGTCGCTGTGTGACGAGTGCATCGAGTGGGCTCGCGACCAGAACCGCCTCTTCCTCCGACAGACGCTCGAGGCGCGGCTCGTCCGCCTCTACAACGACGTGGAGCAGCACTCGGACGCCCTGGCGCTCGGTGCGTGCGTGCGTGCGTGCGTCTCGTCTCTGACTGACTGACGCTTCTCGTCGCGTTGTCCAGCGACGACGCTGGTGCGCGAGCTGAAGCGGCTCGACGACAAAGACCTGATCGTCGAGGTGCAGCTGGAGGAGTCGAAGGCCTGCGCGCAGCTCAACAACCTGACGAAGGCGCGCGCCGCGCTCGTCTCGGCCCGGACGACGGCCAACGCCATCTACGTGCCGCCCAGACTCCAGGCGGCACTCGACATGCAGAGCGGTACTGTCCCTTCCACTAGAGTATAGACGGGCTGGCTGACGGAGGTGTGGCCAGGCAGGCGTGCTGCACGCGGCGGACGAACGCGACTTCAAGACGGCCTTTTCCTATTTCTACGAGGCGTTCGAGGGCTACGACTCCATCGACGAGAAGGCGGACGCGCTGCGCGCCCTCAAGTACATGCTGCTGTGCAAGATCATGCTCAACGAGTTCGTCGCTCCCCCCCCCCCTCGGACGCATATGCCGACGGGGGTGCCTGACGGCTTTTAGGACGGACGACGTGCAGGCGCTGCTGCTCGGCAAGTCGGCCATCAAGTACGCCGCCGGCAGGGACATCGAGGCGATGAAGGCGATCACGGACGCCGCCAAGAGGCGGTCACTAGCCGACTTTAACGCCGTGCGTCTACCATTTGAGCGTTTGTTTGTCCCTTTGCTTTGTGCGCGCGTGTGGCTGATTTGCTTGTGTGGAGCGGCGCGTGGCTGGCGAAGGGAACGCGCCTCCTCTCAGGCGTTCGGCCTGTACCCGGCGGAGCTGCAGCGCGACCCGGTAGTGAAGAAGTACTTCGAGTCGCTGAGCGATACGATGCTCGAGAAGGACCTGACGCGCATCATCGAGCCCTACGCGCGCGTCCAGCTCGAGCACGTCGCCGCCACCATCGGCTTGTCGCAGGAGAGGGTAGAACGCAAGATCGCCCAGATGATTCTCGACAAGAAACTGTTTGGTACGCTGCTGCTGGGGAGGCGGGCGGGGTGCATGGCGGTTGCGACTCTCGTCTCCAGGGATCCTGGACCAGGGCGAGGGCGTGCTGGTGGTCTTCGACGAGCCCCAGAGGGACGGCGCGTACGTGTCGGCCATCGAGAACGTGCACGCGATGGGCGAGGTCGTCGACGCGCTCTACCGACGCATCGGCAAGCTCAAGTGACGCGCGGCGCTCATCGTCGTCGTCGTCGTCGGCTTGAGCAGCGGTTTTTGCTTCGCGTTCGCTCTCGTCTCCGTCTTCTCGGCTGTCGCGCTCGTTCCGCGCCCTCCTGCCTCTCTCGGTCCGCCGCCCCTGCGCCGCTGCTCGGCGGCCCTTTGTGTTTCCTTGGCGGAATAAAGGAGTGTGTGTTAGTCTGGCGCTGTTTGATGGTCTTCTCATGCTCCAGTGTACTCCCCACGCGCGCACCCACTGTTGTTGTGTTGGCACGCGAGTGAGACGTGACGCGCAGCTGCATCGTAGGACGATGTCGCGCTCGCAGCGTTCGGACGCGCGTGCGCGCGTGCGCGACGAGCTGCGTCGCGTGCTGCACGGCTCCGCGGTGCAGAAGGTGCGCAAGTGGGAGAAGAAGTGGGTCGTCGTCAGCGACACCACCATGCGCATCTTCAAGTGGGTGCCAGGTGAGCTGCGCGATTCCTATACTGAGTTCTTAGTCTCCCGTGAACCGCGGTCAGTTTCTTAGTGTCCGCGTCGTCAGCGTCTGTGCCGACCAAGGCGACGGCGCCCGCCGAGGAGAAGCAGCAGCAGCAGGAGGGCGTCGCTGGCGCGGAGGAGGGCGACCTGAGCGACTTCGCGAAAGTCGCACCGACCGCGCCGTTGACAGTCGCCGACGAGGAGCCAACGCGCTCCAAGGCGTTGCGTCCTCTCCGACGCAAGCGGACCGGCGACAGCGGCGTCGACGAGAACTCAAGGGGCGCGACCGACTCGAACGGTGCGTGGCGTACTGTTGCATCGCTCGCCCCGAAAGAGAGAGAGGGGGGGGGGGGGGGAGGAGGGAGACAGGGGAGGCGTTCTCTGCAGACGGCTACGAAGTGGCGGCTGCGGCGGACGCGAGCATCGTCTGTCGCGACTACGGCGATGAGAACTCGAACGTTGGTGAGTCGCTGCTGCTCGTGTGGCGAAGGAGATGTCGGCGGTGTCGCGACGGCGGTGTCACGGCTCTGCGTTGCAGGGGGCTACTCGGAGATGGGCAGCGAGGACGGCAACTCGCGCAGCTTCGCCATAGCCGGTGCCGTAGCGGCCGAGGACAGCAGCCGGCGCTCCTCCCTCTACAGCGACAGCGTCAGTCAGGCCGGCGCCGAGCAAGTAGACAAGCCCAACATCGACTTCAGCTCCATGAAACCCCGCAGCTAATACTACGAGCACATGGCGTCCGCGTGTATGTACCTACGTCGTTGTTTTATCTGCGTGCGCGTCCATTGACCGGCCGCCGCTGTTGTTCGCCGCTCTATGGTAACCGGATCTCTGTTTACACCGCGCACTTATCGCCTGTGTGGCTCGAGCGCCTAGCGCCACGGTCCACTCGAGTCTTGACTGCACTGCGAGAATGTCGGCGACGACCGCGTTGCGGTGCCTCTGCCTTGCTGCACTGGTTGCTACGGGCCTGGCGAGTTCTCGCACTGACACCGCCGACTCGGTGTCGAAGCGCTTGATCCACCGAAGGG
Organism: Paralinhomoeus sp. GSCO2_6; assembly: GCA_030248085.1. Classification (NCBI taxonomy): domain Eukaryota; kingdom Metazoa; phylum Nematoda; class Chromadorea; order Monhysterida; family Linhomoeidae; genus Paralinhomoeus; species Paralinhomoeus sp. GSCO2_6. Next base: position 68,612 of record JASAMY010002742.1, on the reverse strand, counting down.
CCACCACGCTGAAGAGCGCGCTCAGAGCAACTGTTAACCGTGCGCCGAAGGTGCACGTCTCTGCTGCAGATTATGTTCGACTGGAACGAGAAGCGACAACCGGTCTGAAAGGAAAAGTACGGAAAGGGATGAGCGTCGCTCCTGACATTCCGCATGCAGACGTCGGCTCGACGCCGGTTCTCGCCTGCTACTACACGTACGGAGCGCCGTATCCCGACCAGCTGGACACGGCCGTCTGCACGCACCTCATCCTCATCGGCAACTGCCAGCCTTTCTCGAACGGCACGCTCATCGGCTTTCCCAATGCGACGATCGTCAGCCAACTCCAGGCGGTCCGCAGACGCAGCCCTTCGCTCAAGCTCCTCGTCAGTATGACTGCGAGCGGCGACAACGACAACCGGCCCTTCAGCGACATGGTTGAGTAGCAGTTGGTGGCATTTTCAATGTGAAACAACAGTTGGGAAGAATGGCAAGGAATCAGTTGGGAAGAATGGCCCGCAAGGCGCAATGAAGTGAAAGCAGACGGAACGGTTGTTGAAGGTTCTGGACGAGTCGAAGATGCAGTCGTTCGCAGTGCTGGTGCGCGAGTGGCTCGAGAGCTCCGACATGGATGGCTTCGACCTCGACTGGGAGTACCCCGTCTTCATGCACGGACGCAAGACGGACAAGCGCGGATTTAGCCGGCTCATCAAGGCGGGCGCCGCGTCGATACGCGCTTCCACAATTCCCAGTGAGTTCGGCGACTCTCTAGGCCATGAGAGCGGAGTTCAATCGGACGACCAAGGGAAAGTACTTGCAATTGACGTCCGCTGTCGGCTCGCCGTACACGATCGTGGACGACGCGTATGAGGTGCCAGAGTTGGACAAGTGAGTGAGCCAGCGAGCGCGCATTACGGCGCCGACACCGCTCGCTAGCCAGCTCAGGTACCTGGACTTGGTGTTCGTCATGCACTACGACATCCACGACTACTACTGGTACACGCCGTTCACGGGCCACAACGCGCCCATGTTCAAGAAGAGCGTGGAAGTGTGGCTCTTGAGTCGCCTCAACATGGTGCGTCGACGCGCGCGCCACGCGACGAGCGCAAGGGGCGAGGTCGCGAGTCGACGGCAGGTGTACTCGGCGCTGTACTGGCTCAAGAGTGGCATGCGCAAGCAGAAGCTCGTCATGGGCGTGCCGGCGTACGCGCGCGGCTTCACGCTCCTCACCTCCTACCTCCACAGCGTCTACTCCCCGGCCGTCGGCTACTCGAAATACGGAGAGGACCTACACTACGACCAGGTCGCTGACTGCATGCGCGATCGGACGCGACATGCGACGAGATGACACGGACGGACGGCGGCTGACAGGTCTGCGAATTGCTGGCGCTCGGTGGCTACACCCGAGTGTGGGACAAGGAGGCGGGCGTGCCGTACATGTACAAAGACCGGGACTGGATCAGCTTTGAAGACACCGTCTCTGCGACCCGAAAGGTGGGCGCGCGCTTACGGTCCGTTGAATCGCGTGAGTGTCCCGCTTGTTTAGGCATCCTGGATGAAGCGGATGAACTTAGGAGGAGCGATGGTCTATTCGCTCAACAACGACGACTTCAGTCATCGTTGCGCCAACGAGACGTTCGTGATTACGCGCGCGCTCCGCCACGCCCTCGATCGCCCATAAGGAGTCCACTCACTCACTGCCCGCACGTTGAGCACGTTGACACCGAGCACAGAACAACTGATCAACTCTCTCTCCCTCTCTCTCTCTCGTGCTGTCTGTCAGTTGTACCTGTAGAGCCGCACCTGTACCTGTAGACTTGGATGAAACAACTACGGTAACGGATGTCTCATCATCCTCCCCCCCCTTGACAAGGTTGACTGTATCATAGTCAAGGGCCATCAAGGATCATAGTTGATTGTGCCATTGTGCCGACCAATTTTCCGAGGCTTGCGCTTCGCTTAGGCTTATGCCTCGCATATGTTTAGGCTTATGCATTGCTCAGACTTAGGCTTCTGATTAGACCTAGGCTTCACCACACGCCTATGCTTAGACATAGGCTTGGGCTGGGCAGGGCATGCATTGGCACCATGACATTAGGTCGCGGGCTTGAGGCTTGCTTAGGTCCCTGAGCAATGCATAAATCTTCTATTTATCTACGTCTTTCCCCATCAGTCACACTGATAGAGGTAAATTCAGGGTATGTAGACACCTCTACTAGGGTCTGCTCGTTGCACTTCATCCGATTCCACGACATACCGTGAATCCTCCAATGGTGTCCCTTTTCAAATCGTGCCCCCCCCCGAGGCAAGAAGCTCCATACAATTTGGTTTAAACAGGTACTCAACTCAAGCAATAGTTACGTTTATATTACGTTCCTTCATTAATGACATTTTACCTACTTTGAACTGTTAAACCTAAGGAATTATTTACGCCTCCAATAATGCCGCGGGTACAGCGAGGTTTGAAGTATAGTGCTCTGGAGGCACTATTGCGGGTACTATTGGGGAATTCACGGTATAAAAAGTCTCGGTGTGCCTGTTGTGGATCGACAAGCATTCACAATTGCTGAGGATACCCAACAGGCGGACTTCGAGAAATAGTTTTTCATGCAGATATAATGAAGAGCGTTCGTTGTGATGAACAAAGTTCTGTAATTACTAGTAATAATCCAACTAACAAGGCGAATGGCCGAGCAAGACGGTGCTGGAGCGATGGCGCGGCATGAGGCGGAGGAGGCGGCGGCGGTGGCGGGGCGGCAGTGCTGGCCGACCTGCCGCTGGGAGACCGAGAGGGCATGGCGCGCTTCGTGGTCGGCGCCGAGCCGGAGGAGCCAGCGCCGCCCGCCCAGCCGGCCCCGCAGCCGGAAGATCCCAATGTGCCCGACAGGCGGCCTCGCCACGACGATCCTGCGTACCAGGCGCGTGCGCCACGCCTCATGTCAAACAGAGCGCGACCGCGGGCGCTGTACTTCAGGCGCTCGTGGGCGGAGAGCCGACGGCGCCGCGCGGCTACTACCGCTGCATGCTCTGCAAACGCTGGCTCCTCCTCTTCCCACGCCTCCGCCGCGGCTCCACCGAGCGCAAGCGCACCCGCTGGTACGCGGAGGCGCACGTCGCCAGCCGACACCCCCAGCGCAAGTTCTTCGAGTGCCAGAGCCTCATCTGCCGGCGCAAGAAGTACTCCTCGCTGAAGGCCATGCGTCGGCACTGTCGCTTCAGCACCAAGCACCGACGATTTTTCCCCGGTCAGCAGCAACTGGCTTAGCATAGTCTACTGTGCTAAGAAGTCGCCGATTCCATTGCAGGTTTCCGTCGACTGGTGGGCGCGGCGACGCAGGCGCGCTTGATGCAGGCGGGCGTGGCGAGCTGCTTTCCCCACTGCACGCTCCTGCCCGCGCCCCTGCAGCCAGCGCCGATGCCACGATGACACAGCTTCTCGAACCGCTAATCAGAATCAATCTGAACGAAACTCGACTAGCGCTCGTCCACTAATAGAAACGACCGCGTGGTGTGGTGTGATACAGTTCCGAACTTTGCGACGTCGACCGATCAGCACGCATGACTGCGTGCCCAAACGCCTAATAAATCGGACGTCGAATACACCGGATTCCGTGTCATGCACCTTGCGGATAATCCGCGTTACGGTAGAGCAACGTCAGGAACGCTGCAAAAGCAGCGGTGCGTAGGCAAGATCGGCAAGAGGCAAGGCAAGAGAATCGGCAACATTCCAATACTGCAGTCTAAAAATACTGTGTTCAATTTTAAATACTGCTGTTTTGTGTGTACATTTTGTCTGCCTGAGTAGATTTTGTCACGTGAATTTGATTGACATCATTGACAAAAAGGATTGAGTTCCCATTTTGGCGGCAGTCGTGACTAGTCGTTACTGAAACACTAGACCACTGACAGACCATATGCAAATTGCGGGTGTAGGCCAGTTGAGGGTTCAAAACAACTGCCTTTGGCATACTCGAGCGACTGATCACGAAAACGACCTTCTTTTCCCGGTGCAGAACAGTACTCGCAAGAAACAGTAACATGCAAATTTGCTTCTCATCCGCGCCTCTGCCTGCCCTGCGTACGCGAAGGTCGTAGTGGACGAGAACATCGTCGGTGCTCACCGCAGTAAGCGGACGTTCGTGTGAGCGGTCGGCCGTTCGTGTGCCGTCAGTCGAGGTGGTTCAGACGGCGGGCGTTGAAGTCCCAACCAACAACTAAACGAGCAAACAATCGGCGACGGACGAAAAGAGTGGCCTGTAGAGGGCGAACGACGCTACCGTTACAATCTGAATAAATTTAAATTTGCGTTTCAACACCTGATTTACCTACAAATCAACCACAATCACCTCATATGTTTCTAGACTGTCAAAGCATGGGCATACACAACTAATCAACCATACTGATCGTGACGCTGGCCTTTGTTCTATCGATGTTTGCTTCGCATGGATAGAGCTGCAGTTGTGTGTGTGTGTCTGAGTGTATTTTGACACATGAGCTTGATTGACATCATTCTTGTAGCTAGTGCATTCTGCATGGCACACCAAGTGTACTACATTCAAGTTGCGGTTTTTCGCTGTTTAGAAATCATTGGCAAACAGTTCATTGGTTTAGTGTCTTGTGAGTACAATTAAGGGTCACCAGTAAGAGTTCTTCTCACACAATAACAAGCGCACACTAGACGTAAGGCGGGTATGCGCAGCATCTAATGCACTTGTCGTAATGTCACCGTAAACTATATCTTCAACACTCCTCCTCAGTGACATTCTTGAAGTTGTAGATGACGACGTCCGCTTTGTCTGTCGGTGTAGCGGCGCCGCGTTGGCTCTCTGTTGCTCGGGGGCTGCCGTCGCACGTCGATATAGAGGTGGACGCCGGCCATCAGTGCACTATCCACGACGGTGGTCCCGAACCCGCGCGACGGTCGTTTCTCGGTCGCAGCGCACTTCGGGACATCCAGGACGAACAGCTTTCCTTGCTGCGTCGCCGTCGCCCACAAGTTTCCCGTTCTTCCGTGACGGATGGACACTTTTCCATTGCTGAAGAGGACATTCACTCATCGGCAATTCATCTGTTGTACGGACAGTATTGTGCTCCAAAGCCGGGATGTGTAGAGCACGTCGGTCGCCGTTGATCGTTGATCGTTGATCTTCTTGACGACTCTGCCGACCATCGTCTGGATTTTCACTCGTCCTGAGCCGATCGCCTTGAGCTGTCGTCCGTCAGCCGTCCAAACCGTGCGTGGCTCTTCAAACTTCTTGTAGTCGAGGAAGTTTCTCGCGTCGCATGTCATATGCGAGGTCGCGCCAGAATCGATGATCCACGAGTCGATTCTTCCGCCTTGCGCTGGTAGCACCATGAGAAGTTGATCTTCATCGTCATGTGCCACTCTCGCCGCTCCGTTTCGAGCTTTCGGACAGTCACGCTTGTAGTGACCCACTTCGCCGCTGCGGCAGTTGTAGCAGGTGACCCTGCTGCCTCCACACTGCTGGTTGAAGCATCTGCCGCTTCTTTCTCCTCCTTGCGACCAGTCGTGTCGACCTCGGGCCATCGCTGCCATCACTCCGTCGTCGGCGAATGTCGGAAGCCGTTGAGCCTGCTGCTCGTGCGTGATCAGCGCCTGGACGACCTCCTCCAGCGTGAGCGCGTCCCCTTTCAGAGCCAAGCTGGTTCTGATCATGGCGTATTCTTCAGGCAGAGATCGTAGCAGCACCGTCACCTTCAGCTGCTGATCGACTGGATAGTTGATCGCCTCCAGTCGACGGCACAGGTCGTACAGCGCCTTGACGTGCGTCTCGATCCTGTCTTCTGTCTTCATCTTCATCTCCATCAGCTGACACAGGAGAAGATGCTTGGTGGCTCCGGCTGCTCTCTCGAAGTGACCCCGAAGCGCCGTCCAGCATTCGGCTGACGTCACCGCTTCGTCGACAATGTAGAGCAGGGAGTTGTCGATGCTCAGTACGATGATCGCCATCGCCTGACTCTCCTTGGTCTGCCAGGCGGCTTGGTCAGCGTCTCGGTCAGGTCGCAGCTCCTCTCCACTGACGACGCCCCACAGCCCCTTCGCGATCAAGTAGAAGCGCAGCTTTCTCTTCCACTGCGCCCAGCAGTCTGTCGTCAGCTTGTCGATCGGGAGTCGGTCGGCGGCAGCCATTCTTCTCCAGGCTCCGCTACCCAGCAGTAATATACCAACTGCTTCTTTAAGACTCCATGACAGCACGGACTCCTGCCTTACTGTGAACTAATTTACGCGTGATGCTCATGATCTCTTAATCGCGTGATGCTCACGCCGTACATGCAACAGCAACGAGGGAGCGTCGCTGCTGGCTGCTGTGACGACGACAGCTCCCACGATCCACCCCCATTGAATCTCTGGTCGTTGCACCTCCATCCAGTTTCACGACTTATACAGGGTGGGCCATTTATCTATCGTCGGCTTTATTTCGCTTTAACTTCGGCGTTTTGCATCGAATATGTTTGATATTTTGGGATAGGTACATGTATGACAGCGTAGTCGCCTAGTGGTAAAGAATCGGCCTCTTGCGCGCAAGGTCCTGGGTTCGATTCTTGATGGAGCCACTAGACCGAGGACTTCCCTTTCGATGGACTTTCTCGTGCCATCGCTGCCCTAGATGGCGTTCTTCCGAAGGTATTTGTTCAATTGCGCGGCTCTGGACAGGAAGGCGTCATGGATATGGGAATGATATATGGGCCATTGACGGCCCCCTAGCGTTGCCCCTAATCCAACAACAACAACAACAACAACAACAACAAAAACAACAATAACAACAAAGGTACATGTAGAGAATTTGATCCCTAAAAAAATGAGAACATTGGCCCACCACAGAATGAATAATATACTTCAAAATATGACCGAAGTCGCTTTCTACCAATTTGCATGCCGCTCACGATGATCCAGCAAGGTATTTGCTTCATTTTAGCCGCCATTTCGCCAAAAGGCAGCTCAAATCTCCTGCATTGGGTCTGAAACGCCGGGCTGGCCTTGGTGGGAGTGAATCACGGCCCTCTGTACAGTTCTAGTGAACAGGCTGCTATACCTAACAAGACATTTACCGCAAAGAAATCAAACTGTTTCTATGAAAAACTTTTGACAACTGCTGGTGCTGTAGTGGACCAAATTCTCAATTTTTTCAGGGATAAAATTCTCTACATGTACCTACCTTTCCTAAAATATCAATTCGATGAAAAACGCTCAAGTTATGGAAAACGCTGAAACCGACGGTAGAACAACTCAAGCAATAGTTACGTTTATATTACGTTCCTTCATTAATGACATTTTACCTACTTTGAACTGTTAACCTAAGGAATTATTTACGCCTCCAATAATGCCGCGGGTACAGCGAGGTTTGAAGTATAGTGCTCTGGAGGCACTATTGCGGGTACTATTGGGGAATTCACGGTATAAAAAGTCTCGGTGTGCCTGTTGTGGATCGACAAGCATTCACAATTGCTGAGGATACCCAACAGGCGGACTTCGAGAAATAGTTTTTCATGCAGATATATTGAAGAGCGTTCGTTGTGACGAACAAAGTTCTGTAATTACTAGTAATCCAACTAACAAGGCGAATGGCCGAGCAAGACGGTGCTGGAGCGATGGCGCGGCACGAGGCGGCGGCGGCGGCGGCAGTGCTGGCCGACCTGCCGCTGGGAGACGGAGAGGGCATGGCGCGCTTCGTGGTCGGCGCCGAGCCGGAGGAGCCAGCGCCGCCCGCCCAGCCGGCCCAGCAGCCGGAAGATCCCAATGTGCCCGACAGGCGGCCTCGCCACGACGATCCTGCGTACCAGGCGCGTGCGCCTCGCCTCGCGTCGAAACGGAGCGCGACCGCGGACGCTGCACTTCAGGCGCTCGTGGGCGGAGAGCCGACGGCGCCGCGCGGCTACTACCGCTGCATGCTCTGCAAACGCTGGCTCCTCCTCTTCCCGCGTGTCCGCCGCGGCACCACCGAGCGCAAGCGCACCCGCTGGTACGCGGAGGCGCACGTCGCCAGTCGACACCCCCAGCGCAAGTTCTTCGAGTGCCAGAGCGACGTCTGCCGGCGCAAGAAGTACTCCTCGCTGAAGGCCATGCGTCGGCACTGTCGCTTCAGCACCAAGCACCGACGATTTTTCCCCGGTCAGCAGCAACTGGCTTAGCATAGTCTAGTGTGCTAAGAAGCCGCCGATTCCATTGCAGGTTTCCGTCGACTGGTGGACGCGGCGACGCAGGCGCGCTTGATGCAGGCGGGCGTGGCGAGCTGCTTTCCCCACTGCACGCTCCTGCCCGCGCCCCTGCAGCCAGCGCCGATGCCACGATGACACAGCTTCTCGAACCGCTAATCAGAATCAATCGCAACGGAACTCGACTAGCGCTCGTCCACTAATAGAAAAGACCGCGTAATGTGTGTGATACAGCTCCGTACTTTACGACGTCGACTGATGAGCAAGCACGAATGCGTGGCCAAACATCTAATGCCGAATACACCGGACTCTGTGTCATACACAATCGTACTGTCTCGTCCAGCGGCATAGCCAGGATTTTATTTGGGCGTGCGGGGAGCACTTTTTCGAGGGAGCACTCGAACATATTTTGTGTGCAGAGCTGCAGACAATTGTGCCGATTCGACGAAAAAACGCATCTTAGTCCGCTTAAATGTATGATTTTGGTGCGATTCGTTACAATAGTGAGATTATGTAAATATTAATGTTTCGTAATTTGCATCTATCGTACTTTTTAGTTTCTCGAGGCTAAAAACAATTGTTTCATCCGCGTCCGCTGCGCCCGGTGCGTCCGATGATAATTTTTTCTTAATTTTGGTGAAGTGACCCTGTGGTGAAGAAGTGCTTCGAGTCGCTGAGCAATACGATGCTCGAGAAGGACCTGACGCGCATCATCGAGCGCTACGCGCGCGTCCAGCTCGAGCACGTCGCCGCCACCATTGGCCTCACGCAGGAGAGGGTAGAACGCAAGATCGCCCAGATGATTCTCGACAAGAAACTTTTTGGTACGCTGCTGCTGGGGAGGCGGGCGGAGTGATGCCACTCGCTCTCGCAGCGTTCGGACGCGCGTGCGCGCGCCCGCGAGTTTGGCCACTAGGTTCTCCCATATTATGCTGCTGCTGTGTGATTTCTATGTTGGTGCCTTTTCGATGCCAATCACTTCGCCTGACGAATTGTCTCCCCAAGTAGGTATCAGATTAGCTGCCCCGCGCTGCCCCGCGCCCCGCGCGGATAGATTTTCCCCATGCGTCGAAAGAAAATCGATGTTTTCCAGGAAGTTGTAACGAATGGCGGCGTCGTGTCTTTGAGGCGTCGTGCTCGTGTCCCTTGCGTCGTCGAGTGGTCGACGTCCGCAGTTGTTGATGGAGGGGCCGTCGTCGGGCGGTTCGGCGGCGGAGTCGCCGGCTCGCAGCGGCCAGCCGGCGGACGGGAACGCGAACACGCAGCAGCAGCAGCAGCAGCAGGTCTCTTTCCTGATGACATCCTCCATGACGAGCAGCGGCACGAGCGGCGTCGGCGGCGCAAGTGGGGAGGTGGGAGTGCGAGAGTGGTTCTCGATTCACCGCTAGTTGTCGTCGTGGCTCGCGGCTATTCCAGATGGTGTACGGAACGCCGTCGGTGACGGGCAGCGACGAGTCGCGCGTGATGTCGGTGAAGGTGCAGCAGTTGGCGGCGGCCGTTTACAAGGAGTTCGAGGCGCTGATCCGGCGTTTCGGCGAGGAGGCGGTCCAGGACCTCATGCCGCTGGTGGTGAACGTGCTCGAGTCGCTCGACCTGTCCTATCTGGAGAAGGAGGAGCAAGAGGTCGAGTTCGAGCTGCTCAAGGAGGACAACGAGCAGCTCTCGACCCAGTACGAGCGCGAGCGCCAGCTCAGACGCACCGTCGACCAGGTGCCGTGCAGAGAGCGGGCGCCTTCTCGATGCCACGCCCCTTTTTCGTCTGGCAGAAGTGTCTGGAGTACGAGGACCAGCTGGAGGGCGAGCAGAAGGAGCTGACGACCAAGATCGAATCGCTCGAGTCGATCGCGCGCATGCTCGAGCTCAAGGCCAAGAACGCCTCCGACCACGGTCTGCGCGCGCCTGCATGCATTTGTGCTCGGCTTTGTGAGGAGATTGATTGGCGGGGTGACTCATATGCAGCGTGTCGACTGGAGGAGCGCGAGTCCGAGGCCAAGGCCGAGTACCAGAAGTTGCACGAGCGCTACACGGAGCTCTTCAAGACGCACATGGACTACATGGAGCGGACCAAGTTCCTCATGGGCGCCGACAAGTACGACATGGTGCAGAGCATGCACGCCAGCGTCGGCCGCCTACCCACCAGGTACGGTCGTCCAATCAACGACCATACAGTACTCGCGCAAAGTCTGCGAGGTATCGGAGAAGCCGCCGGCGTCGTTTAGCTATCTGCCCACTAGCAAATACGGCCAACGGTCGGTAGCGGCCGGCACCCTAAGTCTTCCGTAAGCGCAATTCGCTTCGCTCACTTGTTTTGGCACCTGGTTTTGGGTTCTGGTCTGGTTCTATGTTTCTTCGACGAATCGGGTTCTCTGTTGGGTTTTGGTTTCTGGCAACAGGCGTGACGTCTTGCTCTGTCTATGATGAGACCTATGAACGTTCAGTTTGGGGCTGACGACGAGCGCGCAGGGTGCGGGCGCCGTGAAGGGAACGTCGGACCTGACGGAGGCGGCGGAGATGTCGAGGAGCGTGCCCCCGCAGGCGGAGAAGACGCTCAGCGAGCAGATGGACGGTACGGTCCGCCGTCGCGTTGGACGAGGCCGAATTTGGGGCGCGCGCGCTGTGTCTGTTAGAGTGGGGCGGGGAGCTGTCGGCGACGCCCGCCTCCGAGATACTGGCGGCCCAGGAGACCTCGCCCCGCACGCCCACCACTCCCAGGACGCCGCGAGAGGGCGAGCAGCGCGACGACCAGTCCGTTCGTCGCCCCACTGCGCCCCCAGTCGCCGCGCAGCGCGCCCCTTTTCAGCGCCGCCCCACCGGAGCCCCAGACGAGCGCCGACCACGCCGCCCCGTCCGCTCCATCGGCCATGAACGCCGAGCTCACTGGTCGTGATGAGATGTCAGTGTGCGCGTACTGTCCCAGACCATGAACGTTCCAGGCAATTTGGTCGACCCAGCCGAATTCGCCAGCGCCGGTGAGTCAGTTAGTTAGTCGGTTACTGTGTGTGTGTGGCGGCTACCTGTTGGATGTCGGCTTGCTTTGTGGGGGGGGAGGGGAGGGTGGTCTTGGTGGTGATTGTGTGTGTGCGCAGTGTGGACGGCATGCGCCTTGCGCGTGTCGCAGCATGCGCCGTGCGGCTGCTTCGTTCGATCGCGCGGGCTGTTAGCTGGTTCGTGGTGCTGATGGTTGTGGTGGTGGTGGTGTCGGTGGTCGTGGTCGTCGCTGCGAGTGTCGCGCTTTTCGCAGCAGCGACGACGCGCGAGCTGGGCTCCGAGGACGAGGAGCTCCTGGGTCACGCCTCCCTCGACTCGGCTGCGCTCGGTAGGCGACGCGGACGCCGCCTGCCTGCCTGCCTGTGCGCGCGCATCTCTCTTGCGGGCCGCGCTGCATGCGACTGAGCTGACTGACTGAAAATCAAAAGCCTCCTCGAGTTGACCGTGCGCCCCAGCGAAATGCTCGGCGTTGATTTCAGTGACGGACACTTTCTTCGGTGAGTCGACGATGTTGTGCGTTGTGTACGTGTACATACGTGCGTGACCTTCGTTGCCCGCGACTGCGTTCTCTCCCCTTGTTCGTCAGAAGGCTATGGTGGTGTGTGCATGTGTTGCAGGGATGGGGCGCGAGGTGGAGAACCTGATCAAGGAGAACGGCGAGCTGCTGGAGACGAAGAACGCGCTGAACATCGTCAAGAACGACCTCATCGCGCGCGTCGACGAGCTGAGCAGGTGGGCGGGCGGGCGCGAGGCCGTGGGCGAGGCGAAGGAAGGCAAGAAGCAGCGCGCTTATGGCCGTGCAGCGAGAAGGAGATTCTGCGCGAGGAGGTGCGCAGCATGGAGCTGGTGCGGGCCAAGCTGGACGAGCGCATGCAAGAGATGGAGGCGGAGCTGAAGGCGACGCGCGAGGCGCTCGACCAGGCGAAGACGGCCAACGAGGACGAGGTGCAGCCGCTCCGTTCGTTGCTTCGCGACGCGCCGAGGCGCGCGCAGGAGGCGAACGTGCCCATGGGCCAGCGGAAGCGGTTCACGCGCGTCGAGATGGCGCGCGTGCTGATGGAGCGCAACCAGTACAAGGAGCGCCTCATGGAGCTCGAGGACACGGTCAAGTACACGGAGCTGATGCGCGCCAAGAAGCTCGCCGCTGACCGCAGCTCCTCCGCCGCCAGCGCCGCTCACAAGAAGAGGGGCTCCATTTGGGACTTGTCAGTTGCGCTTGGAGGCTCGCTCGTGTTCTTGGAACAGTTGTTTGTGGCTGTCGTTCAGTTTCTCCGGACTGTTCACGCCGGACGAGGCGCCTTCGGGGGCGGCGGAGTCGTCGGCGGTGCGGTTTCACCGTTCCCCGGAGCGCCTCCGCCGCGCCCAGTCGGCGAAGGCGGCGTCGAGCGCGAAGAAGAAGAAGAAGGCGTTCGACTTCCTCGACTCCTCGGCCTTCTCCTCCGAGAGGCAGGCGGCCGAGCGCAGGGAGCAGTACAAGCTCGTCCGCGCCCACGTCCGGCGCGACGAGAGCGGCCGCTTCCAAGCGTACGGCTGGAGCATTCCCAACAGGGGCGAGCTGGCCGCCTCCTCGCCGCCCGCCGACACCATTCCCGTGCCCATGTTCTGCAGGCCGCTTGTCGACCAAGAGAAGAGCCTCAAGGTGACGACGACCTTGTCCCCTCTCTGCTCTGCTCTGCGTCCGAGAGCATGCGCGTGTTGTGTTGCAGCTGTGGTGCGGCACGGCGGTGCAGCTGTGCGGCGGCAGGACCAAAGACGGCGGCTTCCTGGTCGGCAGCAGCGTCTTCTACTCGCAGCCACCGGAGCGCGAGGAGTCCCCTCCGCCCGTCGAGCGCACCGTCGACCGACTCGACTACGATATTCGGGTGAGTGAGCGAGCGAGTGGATGGAGAAGCGCTTGGTGCGTGTCAAACAGTGTGGTGGTGGTGGCTGGCTGCAGCGCCAGCAGAAGGACAACGCCGCCTGCTCGGCCGCCGAGTGGCGTTCCTCGAGCCTCGTCTGGCTCTGCAGCAGCGCGCACGGCAAGAGCCAGGTCACCGTGCTGGACGCGACCAATCCCAATCAGCTGCTCGAGAGCTTCGAGATCTGCCGCTCGCATCTGCTCTGCGTCACCAGTGTTCCCGGTGGGCGAGTAGTTTTGTGGCCGGCCTGCCGCGAGTGGAGTGGAGCCTTGTCGATGCCAGGCGTCATGGAGACGGACTATCCGTCCGTGGACGAGGACGACGCTGCGGACGAGTCCTTCTGTCGGCCCGCCGACCCCTCCAGCGTGGGCGTCGTCAAGGATCTGCCGACCGTCAGTGACGACGTCGCCGACAGAGGCGAGGTCAGCTTCGTCAAGTTGGCCCAGTCGGCAGACAGACCGAATGACTTCTACTCCGTGCTGTCGGAAGAGGAAGAGTCGCCTAGGAGGCCTTGTGAGTGGCGCGTCGTTGTCTCTTCTCGTACTGCCTGCGATGCTGGGCGACTATGCAGCTGGCATCGGCATGCCGTCGGGTGAGAGTCGTCTGCGCGAGGAGGAGGCAGCGCCGAGCAAGTCGGCGGCCGCCGCGGCCCGTCCGAGGAAGGCGCTACCGGCGCACATCAAGGACGGCCTGGCCAAGTACGAGGGCTTCAAGGAGATCACCACCGCCCTGCCCACCGTCTGGATGGGCTCTCAGAGCGGACAGTGAGTCGCACACGCAGGCAGGCAGGCAGGGAGGGAGGGAGGGAGGGAGGGAGGAAGGGGAGTGCGCCTGCGCACACATCGCAACTGCAGCGTCTACGTCCACTCGGCCGTGTCGGACTGGAAGCGCTGTCTGCAACGGCTCAAGTTGGCAGACGCCGTGCTCAACATCGTGTGAGTTGTGACGGGCGGGTCGGTTGGGCGAGTTGGGGGGACGCGGCTGCAACGCGGCTGCACGCGTTGCAGCCAGCACAAGGGACGCGTGTTCGCGGCCACTGCGAACGGCCAGGTGGCCGTGTTCCGGCGGCGCGCGGACGGCCGCTGGTCGACGAGCGGCTATCACGTGGTGCACATCGGCCTGCCACAGACCTCCGTGCGCTGCATCGCGGCCGTCGCCGACCGCCTCTGGTGCGGCTACAAGAACGGCATTCACGTACTCGACACGCGCGACCTTTCCCTGCTCGTGCGTGCTTTGCGTTCGTCTCCGTCGCTTCTTGCAAAGCAAGAAGTCGTCCATCCCACTCCAGACGAGCTTCGCAGCGCACCCCAAGAAGGACAGTCAAGTGCGACAGCTCGTCTGGACCGGCGACGGCGTGTGGTGCTCCATCAGGCTCGACTCCACGCTCAGACTCTACCACGCGCACACCTGTCAGCACCTACAGGTGACCCACCGGCCCTGGCCACTGGCAAATTGTTTCGTAAGCTCGTCGTTGCTTCGGCGCTCAGGATGTGGACATTGAGCCGTGCGTCACGAAGCTGCTGGGCCGCACCGACAGACTGGGCTTCGCGTTTGTGCGGAGCACAGCGCTGATGGTCTCCTGCAAGCGGCTCTGGATTGGCACCGGCACGGGCGTCATCATGTCCGTCCCGCTCGCTGACGGTGCGTCTGTAGCAGCAGCTGCAGCGCCACCGCGTACTCGGTTGCCGTGCTGGTGGTGCAGGCAGCGAGTCGAAGGTGGACGTGTCGTCCGCCGGCACTGCAGTCGACGGCGCGGCAGCCGAGAAGCAGAGTCAGCCGCCGGCGCCGCGGAGTCCCGGCGGCCTGATCCGCGTGTACTCGGACCCGCTGGGCCGGGACCGCGTGAGTCCCGGCACGTTCGTGCCCTTCTGCGACATGGCTCGGGCGCAGCTCTCCTTCCACGGCCACAAGGACGCCGTCAAGTTCTTCATGGCCGTCCCAGTCCGTGCGTCGCTTCCCTCTGCCCGCCTCACTCTTCTGCAACCATCATCTGCTAGCCACGACACTGATTTTTTGTACAGCCGAGAGCGCGCCCGGCGCTGCCGACAAGCAGGCGTCCGGCGAACCGGCGCCCGCCGAGTCGGCTGAGCAGCGGAAGATGCTGATCCTGTCCGGCGGCGACGGCTACATTGACCTTCGCGTCGGTGAGGCGGCGCACCGTAGCCGACGGGCCCTGAGGAGGTGTAGGCGGCGCTCGCTCCTTCGAGGCGACGACGAGGAGACTGCTCCGACGGAGTCGACCGCCGCGTCCCTGTCGGCGTCGAGTGGGGGCGCGCTGGCTGAGGACCGCGCCGTCGACATGCCCCACCTGATCGTCTGGGAGCTGGGCGTGCCTCGCGACCAAGCCCCCTGCTGAGTCGCACGCCCGTCGTCGAAACCATTTGGCGCGACCAAGCCAAAGAGCCGCTATGTGAGCTGGTTGGCGCGAAGCGTAATGAAGACAGCTGCGTCGACACACAAGCCGATAGTTCTTATTCTCTAGTGTTAGTCTTCAACTGTCGCGTTGGCCTGAACAAAGTCGCGTGTCCGTCCGTGTGGGTTTTCTGCTAATTAATTATTTAATTGTCGCCTTTCCTGTGATGACATTGGCGTCGCGACGCGATTGTGGTTGACCTCTGCATTGCCGTATCAGTCGCGCTGTGACTCTCGTCCCAGTCTTAGTGCTCGAGCGCCTGCGTCTCCTCCTGGTCCTGTAGTAAAATGTTCTGCTACGGTACTTCGGCTTGTGTCGAGCAGTCCTCTACTGTCAGCTCGGTGCAACGGGGCTAGAAGCGGTACTGAAGGTCGTGCTTTGAGATTCGGACGCAACTGCAGTTGTTGACTGGAATTTGGAATAGAAAGCCAAGATGCCGCGCATGGGTGGAGGACGTCGTGGACCGTCTCGCGCTCCCGCCAGAGCGCCGCCTGCGAGGGCGCCGGCGCCCCAGCAGAGGTGCTGGAACGACGACTGCCAGCGTTGGTGTCGCGTCGCCGCAGTGGTGCCTCCCTCGATCCGCCTAGGTCGCAAGTGCCGGCGCGCCAGCCGGCCATGTCGCAGACGGCGCCGCCGGCCCAGCAGCAGGGACCGGGTCTGCTCAAGCAGATGGCCGCCACTGCCGGCGGGGTCGCCATCGGCTCCGCTGTGGTTGGTCGCCTCGTCGTCGCTCGCGACAGCTTTGCGTTGTGACGCTTGAGCTCTTCGCTTCTCTCGCTCGCAGGGACACGGCATCGGCAACATGATGTCGGGCGGCGGGGGCGGCGGCGCGCAGCCGGCCGAGCAACAGGCGGCGACGGCCGCGCCGGCGGCGGGCCAGACGCAGCAGTCGCAGTTCGGCACGCAGCCCTGCGAGTTCGAGCTGAGGCAGTTCCTCGACTGGTGCGCCCCTGTCGTCCCCTGACCAGTTGAGAGGACACGACGCTGGCGCGGCCCCCCGCTTGCAGCACGAAGCAGCAGGGCGACATCAGTCTCTGCCAGGGCTTCAACGAGACGCTCAACGAATGCCGCACGCGCTACGGCATCTGAAGAAGGCCGGCCCTCTCAGACACTGGCCGCCTTGGAAGGACGCAGGATTTCTTGGGTAGTTAGAGAAGACAGACACAAGACAGCCGGGCCAGGAGTTCCCCTTCCCTTTCCCCACCCCAGTTTTCTTTCCCGCCAAGTAGAGGGTGATTTCGTTCGCTCCCTCCGCTTTCTACTCTGCTTGTCTTAGTCGTAGCCGAAAACGTTGCATTTGATGAGCTGACAAGGCACAAACGAATCGGTTGTCGACTCGCGTCCCCACCCGCATTGCAGCATAAGCGTTGGGTTAGGCTTAGGCAACAAAGTACGGTGTATCTGCGTACATAGTGTATCTGTGTACAGTCATCCACAGTATGCACCGGACACGTATGTACCTGTGTAAAGTTACGCAGTTTGAACATTCAAAAAAATAAAAATATACGGTTTCCTACAGTATGCATAACTATTTGCATACATTGTGGCATTTGTAGCCTGCAACGGAAGGCCATCGAAGCTATGTCCTGAGCATTCAACACCCACGTAAATTCTGCGACAACACCCACGCAAATTCAGCGAAGTTTGGTACACTGATGTATTGTGTAAGAGGCATTGTTACGGCACAGTTCTTTGTCCCGATTTGCAATTCAATTGATTAGTTAAACAGTGTAACTAACAGTTAAACAACAGTTGTCTGGAAGATGCCGCCGTCCGCTGAGACGCCGAGCAGAGGAAGGCGACGGACGAGCCGCGGTCGAGGGGGCGGTGGGGCGACGACGCCAGTGAGGACGCCCGGCCGACGGCCGACGACACCGGGCCGCAGGCCGACGACGCCGCGTCGACAGCCGACGACGCCGCAGCGGACGCGCGGCGCCCAAGGCGGCGCTGGAGCCGGCGGTCTCGCGAGGCCCGGAGGACTCCGACTCCGTCTCATGCAGCAGCAGCAGCAGCAGCGCGGCATTGGAAGACCGCAGCCGCTAGCTGGCGGAGCCGTAAGACGCGACGTCGGCAAGCGTCGACGGCCGTCACTCGATTTGCGCCGCCTTGCAGGACTGCGGCACGGCGGTGGAGCGACGGAGGCCGTCCTTGCCGGACGACCTGGGCACGGCGGTCGAGAGGCGGAGCAAGGCGGTCGGCGGCTTGGGCGCCAGACTGCTTCAGCAGGCGATACGCGGCCGCTGTCCGTCCAAGGATCCAGACGATTCCTCCTCCCACCGACAGCGCAATCGTCAGCAGCCCACTACGCCGTCTCGCGGCCGCTCCAAGCCCAAGACGCTCGGCACCCCCGGCGCAAGGCGTCGCTTTCCGCCCGCTGCGAATCCGACGCGCCATCCGCCGGCGGCTGCTGCCAAGGAGTCGACACGGCCACTCCAAGTGCCGGCCAGCATTCCGATCGCGGCGGAGGAGTTCTGCGAAACGGTCATCAAGTACGGCGTCGACCGCCTGCGGATGGACTTCGAAAAAGCGCGCGGTAGCCGTCTCACCGAGAACGACGCGACCGCGCACTGCGCCAACAGGGAGAAGAACCGATACAGAGGTCATGAGACGCATCCGGCATTACTATGGTACGAACTTGCGCATTTCCAGATGTCCTCTGCGGCGACCACAATCGCGTGGAGCTAACGGACGGTCGTGGCGTCGACTACGTCCACGCCAACTATGTCTACGGTTGGCACTAGAGCAGCACAACGCAGGCAGAGGAATGCAGCACGTTCGTTGCAGACTCGTTCGACCGCAAGCGTTTCATCTGCACGCAAGGACCAAAGCAGGAGACGGTGGTCGACTTCTGGCGCATGGTGCTGCAGGAGAACGTCGGCACGATCGTCATGCTCTGCCAGCGTCTCGAAGCGGGACGCGTACGTGCGCGGCGCAGGCTCTTCTGGCCCTGCCCTAGGCAAGACGACGCGGTGCCTTGCCTTCAGGAGAAGTGCGCGGCGTACTACCCAGAGGCGGAGGGAGAGCGGCTCGTCGTCAGCGATGAGATCAGCGTCGAGACGATGAAGCGACGCGAAGCTCTGGGCGGCGACAGTGGTCCGCAGACGCCGATCGAGAACCAGCGCTTCGTCACCAGCCAGCTGCGCGTCACGGACCGCGCGGCCGAGGGCGGCAGCGGCGGCGGCCAGAGCCGCCTGGTCGAGCACATCCACTGGGCGAACTGGCCCGACCGCTACGTGCCGCACTCGACGATCGCGACGCTGCGCCTCCTCGAGCGCCTCAAGGCGGCCGAGTCGGCCGACGGCGGCGCCAGCGGCGCCGACCCCCAGCCGGTGCTCGTCCACTGCTCGGCCGGAATCGGGCGCACGGGCACTGTGGTCGCCGCCTACATCGGCATCCAGACGCTGCTCGACGACAGGCCCCTGCACGGTCTCGACCTCTTGGCGAGCCTCAGGTGCGTCTGTCTGCGCTCGGCGCCGTCGCGCGCACGGCGTTGCGCCACCGTGGCAGACGGCAACGCTGCGGCTCTGTCCAGACGGAGACGCAGTACGTCTACCTGCACAAGTGCATCCTCGACTTCTTCCTCGAGAAGTATGCCTCGCTCGGCCAGCAATTCCGCAACGGACTCGCCGCCTTTCAAGAAGACTACCAGCGCGTGCTGGGCAAAATGCCCTTCCACCCGGCAGGCGCCTCCTGCTGACCAATGAAGCCGCGTCTACTAATCCCCAGCGACCCAGCCCTCCACAGGCGCTGTGATGTTATGCCGACTAGGCCCTCTAATTCTGGCCGATTGTGACGACGAACAAAAAAAAACAGTGACGAAAACTCATGCATGCCATAGTGACACAACTAAGTACAGTAAGTGTATCTGCGTACATAGTGTATCTGTGTACAGTCACCACAGTATGCACCGGACACGTATGTACCTGTGTAAAGTTATGCAGTTTGAACATTCAAAAAAAAAAAATATACGGTTTCCTACAGTATGCATAACGATTTGCATACATTTGATTTGTAGCCTGCAACGGAAGGCCATCGAAGCTATGTCCTGAGCATTCAACACCCACGTAAATTCTGCGACAACACCCACGCAAATTCAGCGAAGTTTGGTACACTGATGTATTGTGTAAGAGGCATTGTTACGGCACAGTTCTTTGTCCCGATTTGCAATTCAATTGATTAGTTAAACAGTGTAACTAACAGTTAAACAACAGTTGTCTGAAAGATGCCGCCGTCCGCTGAGCGGGGGGGGGGGGGGGGGGGGGCGGGGCGGGGGCGGGGGGGGGGGGGGGGGGCGGCGGCGGTGGGGGCGCCGGGCCGACGGCCGACGACACCGGGGCGCAGGCCGCGCGCCGCGTCGACAGCCGACGACGCCGCAGCGGACGCGCGGCGCCCAAGGCGGCGCTGGAGCCGGCGGTCTCGCGAGGCCCGGAGGACTCCGACGTCTATGCAGCAGCAGCAGCAGCAGCGCGGCATTGGAAGACCGCAGCCGCTAGCGGCGGAGCCGTAAGACGCGACGTCGGCAAGCGTCGACGGCCGTCCTCGATTGCGCCGCCTTGCAGGACTGCGGCACGGCGGTGGAGCGACGGAGGCCGTCCTTGCCGGACGACCTGGGCACGGCGGTCGAGAGGCGGAGCAAGGCGGTCGGCGGCTTGGGCGCCAGACTGCTTCAGCAGGCGACACGCGGCCGCTGTCCGTCCAAGGATCCAGACGATCCCCTCCCCCGACAGCGCAATCGCAGCAGCCCCTACGCCGTCTCGCGGCCGCTCCAAGCCCAAGACGCTCGGCACCCCCGGCGCAAGGCGTCGCTTCCGCCCGCTGCGAATCCGACGCGCCATCCGCCGGCGGCTGCTGCCAAGGAGTCGACACGGGGGGGGGGGGGGGGGGGGGGGGTGGGGGGGGGGGGGGGGGGGGGGGGGGGGGGGGGGGGGGGGGGGGGGGGGGCCAATTCAACAGTGCCGGAAGGCATTCCAGGAGTACCTATAAACCGCGACCAATCTCGGTGTGTTTCACTTTCGCTTTCTTTTCGTGCTTGGTTTGTTTTTTCCTTTGTTTCTTGGTGGAGTTGGTGGAGTTGTGTTTCGTTGCCTGTTCCAGAGTTACGAAGCTTCGACAGAATGGCGTCGAAAGGTGAGTGAGAATCGATGCGGGTGACGTGACGCGTCATAGGGAGAGGGCGCAGAGTAAAATGGCGGCGCGCGTTGTAGGTCGAGGCCAGGGCAAGCAGCCGCCGACGGCGACGGGGACGACGTCGCTGGGCGACTCGGGCATGGCGCGACTACGTCCACGCCAACTATGTCTACGGTTGGCACTAGAGCAGCACAACGCAGGCAGAGGAATGCAGCACGTTCGTTGCAGACTCGTTCGACCGCAAGCGTTTCATCTGCACGCAAGGACCAAAGCAGGAGACGGTGGTCGACTTCTGGCGCATGGTGCTGCAGGAGAACGTCGGCACGATCGTCATGCTCTGCCAGCGCCTCGAAGCGGGACGCGTACGTGCGCGGCGCAGGCTCTTCTGGCCCTGCCCTAGGCAAGACGAGACGACGCGGTGCCTTGCCTTCAGGAGAAGTGCGCGGCGTACTACCCAGAGGCGGAGGGAGAGCGGCTCGTCGTCAGCGATGAGATCAGCGTCGAGACGATGAAGCGACGCGAAGCTCTGGGCGGCGACAGTGGTCCGCAGACGCCGATCGAGAACCAGCGCTTCGTCACCAGCCAGCTGCGCGTCACGGACCGCGCGGCCGAGGGCGGCAGCGGCGGCCAGAGCCGCCTGGTCGAGCACATCCACTGGGCGAACTGGCCCGACCGCTACGTGCCGCACTCGACGATGGCGACGCTGCGCCTCCTCGAGCGCCTCAAGGCGGCCGAGTCGGCCGACGGCGGCGCCAGCGGCGCCGACCCCCAGCCGGTGCTCGTCCACTGCTCGGCCGGAATCGGGCGCACGGGCACTGTGGTCGCCGCCTACATCGGCATCCAGACGCTGCTCGACGACAGGCCCCTGCACGGTCTCGACCTCTTGGCGAGCCTCAGGTGCGTCTGTCTGCGCTCGGCGCCGTCGCGCGCACGGCGTTGCGCCACCGTGGCAGACGGCAACGCTGCGGCTCTGTCCAGACGGAGACGCAGTACGTCTACCTGCACAAGTGCATCCTCGACTTCTTCCTCGAGAAGTATGCCTCGCTCGGCCAGCAATTCCGCAACGGACTCGCCGCCTTTCAAGAAGACTACCAGCGCGTGCTGGGCAAAATGCCCTTCCACCCGGCAGGCGCCTCCTGCTGACCAATGAAGCCGTCACTAGTCCCCAGCGATACCGACCAGGCCCCCTAATTCTGGCCAAGTGTGACGAACGAAAAAACAGTGCGTGGCAATCATGGATGCCATGGTGACAGAACAAAGTACAGTACAGTGTATCTGCGTACATAGTGTACTGTGTACAGTCACCACAGTATGCACCGGACACGTATCTACCTGTGTAAAGTTATGCAGTTTGAACACTCAAAAAAAATACGGTTACCTACAGTATGCGCAATGAATTGCATACATTTGTAGTATTATTTTAAAAATAAATTTAACGTGCGATATTTGCATGCCTATACCAAGCCTGCAACTAACGAATGAACGAGCGGAAAAAGAGACGACCAGCCAATTATCAACAGGCACGTTGAAGCCATTCCAAGTACCTATATAACCGCAACCAATCTCGCTGTTGTTTCCACTTTCGCTTTCTTTACTTGCCTTAGTTTGTTTTTATCCTTTGTTTCTTGGTGGAGTTGCAAGTGGAGTTGTAAATTTCGTTTTGCCTGTTCCAGAGTTTCAACGAAGCTTCGACAGAATGGCGTCGAAAGGTGAGTGAGAATCGTTGCGTGGTGACGTGACGCGTCATAGGGATTGGGCGCAGAGTAAAATGGCGGCGCGCGTTGTAGGTCGAGGCCGGGGCAAGCAGCCGCCGACGGCGACGGGGACGACGTCGCTGGGCGACTCGGGCATGGCGAGCGGCGGCGGCGGCGGCGGCGCGGGGCAGCGCAAGGGCTCGACCTCTCCCAGCGGCGGCAGTCGGTCGGGATCGGGCTCGCTCGGCTCCCCTCGCGACCTCTCGCCTCCTCTCCTGCAGGAGCTGGCGAACATGGACGTCGTAAGAAGCCGGGGGCGCCCTGTCGCCGCTGCTCGCGCGCGTCGGCCGTCGTCGTACGCGTCGTGGTCCGTCTGTTTCTAGAAGGCGCTGGCGATGCGGCCTGGCGAGGGCACGAAGGGCAGGGCGCTGGCGGTGCGCGCCAACTTTTTCGAGATCGGCATGCCCGAGCGCGAGCTCTACCTCCACCAGTACCACATCGAGATCCACCACCCGGGCAACCGCAAGCTCGACCGGTGCGCCACTCCCTCCCTCCCTCGCTCGCTCGCTCGCTCGCTCGCTCGCTCCCCCCCCCCCCCCCCCCGACTCGACCACTCGCGGTGCGAACAAACGCGCGCGCGCGCCCGTGCAGCGACGAGAACCGCGCCATCTTCTGGAAGATCGTCTCCGACCACCGCGACCACTTCCCCAACCGGCACGGCCTCGCCTTCGACGGCATGCACCAGCTGTACACGACCAAGTCGCTCGAGTTCGAGGACGGCAAGCCTTCGGTGCGTGTGCGCCCGCCCGCGCCGGCTAGGCTCGGGCTTCTGTGTTGCAGATCAAGCTGGAGGCGGCGGTGTCGCTGCCGAAGGACCCGCGGGAGAACACGGAGTGCGGCGTGACCTTCCAGAGCGTCGGTCCCGTGCTGCTCGACATGAAGAAGGCGCGGTCGGGCAAGCTCGAGGAGCGCGTGCTCACGCCCGTCCAGATCATCGACATCCTCTTCCGACAGGCGCTCACCTGCCCCTTCGTCGAGTGCGTCCTCTCTCTCCTTCGCCGTGTCGGCGCCTCGCCAGCCGCCCTCCCGTGGCTGCAGGTACTCGGGCGTCTTCTACCCGTGGAAGGCGTCCTTCTACAAGATTCCGCGCGGCCCCCCAGCGGGCAGTCTGGCGGCGGCGGACCTGGGCGGCGGCAAGCAGGTGTGGGCGGGCTTCTTCTCGTCGGCGCACGTCACCTCCGGCTGGAAGCCCATGCTGAACATCGACGGTGCGTTGCGTTGAACTGCGCGCTCGCCCTCTGCCTGCGTATCGGCGTGCTACGGTTGCAGTGAGCCACACGGTCTTCTACAAGGCCGACATCAGCATGGTGCGGTACATGTGCGAGGTGCTCAACGAGAAGGCGGGCGGCGGCGTGCCGATGGGCGGCGGAGGCCGTGGCGGAGGCGGAGGACGCGGCGGCTACGGCGGCGGCAGAGGCGGCGGACGCGGAGGCTACCAGGGCGGCGGGGACGCGCCGGCCGCGCCGCAGGGGCCATACAACGTTCTCGCCCTTTTTGCCGACGCTGGCAGCCGGCTTGTCGACGCGTGAGGAGGCCTGGTTGCAGGAGTCGCGCATGGACGGCACGACGGCGCTGTCGGCGCACGAGCAGCGCGTGCTGGGCGACGCGGTGAAGGGCCTCAAGGTGCGCATCAGCCATCGCGCCGGCGTCGTGCGCGTCTACCGCGTCAACACCATCACGCAAGCCGCGGACGCCCTCAAGTCCGTCTGCCCCCGTGGCGCTCTGTGCTGCATTCTCTTAGAGCGGACTCGAGGCAACGGTTCAGGTTCAAGGTAACGAACGAGGACGGCTCTGAGCGCGAGATGTCGGTGGCGGAGTACTTCGCCGAGCGCTACGGCCAGCTCAAGTTCCCCAAGCTGCCCTGCCTGCACGTGGGGCCCGTCAAGCGCAACATCTACTTCCCCATCGAGGTCTGCACGCTCGAGACGCCCCAGAAGTTCATGCGCGGCCTCAACGAGAACATCACCAGCACCATCATCCGCGTGAGTGCTCGACGCTGTCGTTGTCGTCGCGGCGTCGTCCCGTTGCGCCATGGGTTCACTGTCGTCGGCTGCGCGCAGATGGCTGCGAAGCCGGCGGACCAGCGCGAGCGCCGTATCCGCGAGCTGGCCGACATGTCGGGCTTCGCGAACGACCCGTTCGTCCGCGAGTTCGGCATGAGCTTCAAGCCCGACATGGTCACCTGCAAGGCCCGCGTCATCAGCCCTCCCGACATCCAGTTCGGCAGAGAGGCGCCCGGCGGCCGCGGAAGGGTGCGCTGCCGCCCCGCCCCCTCTGCCTTCGAAGCGCTCGCTGAGCAGAGCAGAGCACGCGTGGCACGACGAAAGGCTACTTGCAGGGCGCCAACCCCGTCTGCCGTCCCCGCGACGGCGCGTGGAACATCGACTACCAGCGGCTCTACCAGCCGGCGGTCTGCAAGAGCTACTCGCTCATCGGACTCGTCAACCAGCGCGAGCAGGACACCCTCCAGTGAGTGTTCTCGGCCGCTCGGTGGGCGGCTGTGGCTGGCTGGGTCGCGTCTATGGGCGTCTGTGCTCGCGTAGGAAGTTCTGCCACAACCTGGTGCAGAAGGCGCGCCAGATGGGCATGCAGTTCCCCGACTGGCCCGACATCGTCAAGTTCGGCCGGACCAAGGAGGACGCGACCATGCAGTTCGCCGAGATCGTCGCCGAGTACAAGCAGCGGAACAGCGTCTGCGACCTCGTGCTCATCGTCATGACCGGCAAGAACTCCGACCAGTACAGTGCGTGCTCCTTCGCTTTGCCGACCGCTGCACGCGCGCAGGCACGCACGCACGCGCGCGCTCTTTGGCGTTGCAGTGGCCGTGAAGGAGGCGTCGGACATGACGCACGGCGTGATGTCGCAGTGCGTGCTGCTGAAGAACGCGTCGCGCGCCGGGCCCGCCCTCTGCCAGAACCTGGTTCTCAAGATCAACATGAAGCTGGGCGGCGTCAACTCGCGCATCGTGGCCGAGGAGGTCGCCAAGAAGTACCTCGTCGACGTGCCCACCCTCGTCGTCGGCGTCGACGTCACGCACCCCACCGCCAACGAGGAACGACAGAACATCCCCAGCGTCGCCGCCGTGCGTCTCCACGACTGCATCCACTCTGTGTCTGACTGAGCTGTGGCGGGCCCCCGGGAATCCCCCTCCCGAGATCGGCAAGGCGGGGGGGGGGAGAATCGGTCGGCTCGAATGTCCTCCGCATCCAAAAGCTTCATTCAACGCGGTCCCATCTGTACGTATCCCTCCCTCGCCGTGTCTTCTGCATGAGCGACTGTCTGTGACTGGGCGTTTGCGTGGCTCGTGCCAGCAGCAGGGTTGTGTCCAGCGTGGGGTGGTCGTTGCAGATCGTGGGCAACTTGGACACGCTGCCGCAGACGTTCGCGGCCAACGTGAAGGTGCAGAAGAAGTCGCGCGAGTCGGTGGTGTACCTGATCGACGCGATCCGCGAGCGCCTCGTCCACTTCTACAAGACGACGCACAACAAGCCCCAGCGCATCATCGTCTACCGCGACGGCGTCTCTGAGGGACAGTTCATGGAGGTGCGTGTCCGCTGCGCTGCGCGCGTCTTGTTGCAGCGCAGCCAGAGGGAAGGCGCTGTCAGGTGCTGCGCGAGGAGATGCAGGGCATCCGGACGGCCTGCCTCATGCTCTCGTCCGACTACCGGCCGCCCATCACGTACGTGGTCGTCCAGAAGCGCCACCACTGCCGCCTCTTCCCCACCAACCAGCGCGACGCCTGCGGCAAGTCCCTCAACGTGCCGCCCGGCACCGTCGTCGACAGCGCCATCGTCAGTCCCGAGGGCTTCGACTTCTACCTCTGCAGCCACTTTGGCATCCAGGTCCTCCCGCGGCCTGCTCGCGTCACGTCGCGTCGCCACCGCCGCTTGCAACGGCCTCCCTCCGCGTTGCAGGGCACGAGCCGTCCGGCGCGCTACTTCGTGCTCTGGGACGACTCCAAGTTCACGTCTGACGAGCTGCAGCTGATCACCTTCCAGCTGACGCACGTCTACGGCCGCTGCCCCCGCTCCGTCTCCATTCCCGCGCCCGTCTACTACGCGCAACTCGTGGCCATGCGCGCTCGCTGCCACATCAAGAAGCGCCTGTGAGCGGCCCCTGCTCTGCTTTGCCGTGCCACGACCTGGCTGTTCGAGTGACGCGCATCGGTTGTTGCAGGGGCGTGCACGACAGCGACTCGGCCTCGGACGCGGGCTCGGTCGTCAGCGGCCGGACGCTGTCGACGGCGGCGCGCGGCCAGCAGGGCGCGGTGGCGCCGACGCGGAGGGCAGCGGGTCGCGGCACGGCGGCCGGCAGACGCGCCGCCGCCGCCACCACCACCGGCGGCGACTCGGCCGGCTCCGGCGGCGAGTCCGAGGGCGAGAGCGGCGTGGGACGCTCGGGCGGCAGCAGCGGCTCCGACTCCCACCTCCAGGAGTGCATCCAGGTACGCGTCTCTTCGGCCCTGTGCCGCCTCAACCCCCCCCCCCTTCCTGTCGGACTGCGCTCGAACTCGTCTCCGTTCTTCAGGTCTGCGA
Source organism: Paralinhomoeus sp. GSCO2_6 (assembly GCA_030248085.1). Lineage (NCBI taxonomy): Eukaryota > Metazoa > Nematoda > Chromadorea > Monhysterida > Linhomoeidae > Paralinhomoeus > Paralinhomoeus sp. GSCO2_6. The sequence goes on along the minus strand of JASAMY010002742.1, from coordinate 41,743 downwards.
CCGCTTCAAGGGCCGTATGTACTTCGTCTAAAGCGACTCCTCGCGACGCAGAAGCACATCCGCCACGGTACCTTCGCCTGTCTTTTCCCTTGATTACTTTTGCGTCCTTGTCTGTCTCCTCTCTCCCCCTCGCTCTTTTCTTTCCCTGAGACCCCCCCCCCCTGTCCGTCCCCTCGTGAGTCGTGACCCTCCCCCTTCGATTGATTTTCATATCGGCGGTGATCACGTGGCGTGTGTACCCAATCCACGCCTCCTTGATTGTATGTATATTTCTTTTGGATCTGGCCCGCTCTTGAATCGATCGTACAGTGCCTAGAGTATTTATTGCGGATGTCGGATTGGTGACCGCGAGAGATTTGAGTTGGAGGAAACAGTTTTTGATTTCAAGCTCGTGAGTCATTCTACGCTACACGCATGCACAAGGTCGACAATGGAAAGTTGAAGCCGCTGTGCAGTTTTCCTTCGTGTCTCGGTACGTTTTCCCTTCCTTGGTCGTGTGATCTTGCCTAAAAAACGAAAAATGGTAAGGTTCTCTTTACTGAGATTCACTTGATGGATCCCTACGTCGAAACGATACAAGAACAAGGTGTATTGCGTTGTGTTGCGCCACCCTTGTGACATATGAACCGTGAAGTTACCTAGTAGAACCGACGACATTTAAATCTTTGCCCAGATGAACAAAGGAATGGTTTTAATGACATGAATTGCAAAGTACCGCGTACTTGTGTTTTAAAAAACGTTTTAGGGAACGCAAGGGAATTGCCCAGCGAATGGTTTTGGAAAGAAAGCGCTAGTTTTGTGCCGTGACTGGATAGTAATCGGAGTATAATTTTGGTGCGCAAAGATTCTTTGGCTAGCGTTAAGCTGAGTCGGTTTCGGCAATTTGATTTTGAGTAGCTTTATCACGAGGAGTGTTTGTTTTTACAGTCCTCAAAAAGCAGCAGCTAGCCAGCTGGTTGTTGATGGAGTTGTTGTGCCTGTACACACCGGTTGCTCGTCTTTGTGCTGCCCATGTTGAAGATGTTTCACGCGCTCGACGTGTGCGTCTGCGAGCTCTTTGACACTGAATTTTACGGGTGACTTCCGTCTGGAATGTGGTGGACTGAGCCGCTGTTGCTGCTGCTCTCCTCCGACGCCGCCAGCTGAGTCGTGCGCGCGCTGTCTGTCGAGATGTCGTCGTCGTCCGCTGCGCCGTCGGCGTCGTCTAGCTCGACAGGCGCCTCTACGAACGGGGCTAGCCTCGAGGACTGCCAGACCAACGTCTTCGTCTTGGTGCGTTCCTTTCCTTCCCCTTCGGCAACTCTTTCAACAAATGCAAGTCGTGTATTGAGTGAGCAACCCGAGGTCTACGCTTTATACGAACGTGTTCATATGTATGATGACAAGTCGGGATTCGCTCGAGTCTCGATGCTTGAGTGAGACTAGTCGCGCCTGCTGTCTAGACGGAGCTGACGGGGCTGAAGTGGCGCCGGTACACGTCGTCAGAGTCGGAGACGCGGCTCGCCTCGTCCGAGATCTCGGACGACCCGGTGCTCTACGCGTACAGCCGCTGCTACTCGGCGGGACTGCTCTGCGTCTGGCGACGCACGCCGCCCGCGCCGCCCAAGCCAGCCAGCGCCGACGCGCTCGGCTTCGCCCTACGTCTCGACGCGCCCAAGGAGCTTTGGGTATTCTGGTACTCCCCCGAGGAGCCCGCATGCCTCCACTCGCTCAAGGAGCAACTCTCTGGTTCGTCCTAGCTGTTTTGTCAGCTTATCACATCTGCGTAGTAGGTATTCATCACATCATCAGCGAAACGGTGCTGCTTCCATGCTCGGCACAACGGCACTCATCGCCAGCCCAAAGGCCTCTGGGGTCACGAGACCCCATTTTCCCCGGCTCGTCCATTGAGTCGTATGCGCGCTGGGAAAGTCACGGAGATTCGAGTTCTGTGGCTCAGCCCTATTTGTTTGCGTCTCCCTCCGTTGGCGACTCGGCGGCGGCCAACGTTGGCACGTGGCGCGCTGCCCGACTGGCGGAGCGCGCGAAAATGCGCCACAGACATTTGCGAAAGAGGGGGGGGGGAGGGGGCGGTCCTGCAGTGACACGGAAAACAAATTGCACACTATCTTTCTTCACCTAGTGTCAATGAGCGCGCGAAGCAGCTTTGATGCACAGTCCACACACACATGACCCTCCATGTCTGATGTCATATCATTTGGCCGGTTCAGTGAGCGACGACGCGGACGGCAGTTGGGATCGCGGCGTGGAGTACGAGGTCCGATTGCTGCTCTTCAAGGCGCTCCACAATCTCATCGAGAGGTCAGCATTGCCCGCCGCTGGTAGCTGCTCTGTGATGAGCGAGGAAAGGCGGCGCGTCACACACACACTTCAGATGCCTGCTGAATCGCGGCTTCATGCGTCTCGGCAAGTGGTTCTTTCAGCTGAAAGACGACGACGGAGAGTCGGGTCACGCGACGGCGCCCACGTAGGCCGCCTGTCCCTATATACATACTATATACGTATGGCAGTGTTCGTGCGTGATGGCGCGTGGCCGGCACTCGATTGCAGCCAGACGGTGGCGTTCAACTTCTCCTTCTTCGTGCACGGCGAGAGTCACGTCTGCGTGTCGGTGGGCTGCCAGCGACAGTACGTGCTCTACCGACTCAATCGCTCCCATCTGGCCATGAGTGGCAGCAAGCTGGCTGTGATCCTGGCTCCCTGGTCGCTCCAGGGCTCCATCTCCCTCGCCGACGACGCCCTCTCCCACCAGCCGCAACTGAGTCAGCGCCTCTGGAAGGAGTGGTGCCAGTTCTACCCGTCGCTCGCGCACACCACCGCCCACGCCGCCGGCGCGGCCGCCAGCGCTGGCGCTGCTTCGACGGACATGGAGAATCTGGGCTACGTGGATGCCGACGAAGAGGAGCGCGACGAGCAGGCGCGCGCCGCCGCCCTCCCTCCTCTCGTCACCGTCACCGTTGCCGGCATTCACATGGCCTTCCCCTCCACCTTCATCTGCGTCATGCCCACCTTCTCGTCGGCCGCATCCTCCTCCTCCTCCATCGCCGCTGCCGCCACCTCTGCGGACGCCTCCAAGCTGCCGCCCTACGCCGCCGACGTGCCCGCCCTGCCGCGCAATAGTCGAACGGACAAGTAAGTAGCCATTCTTCCTTTTATGCCACTCACCTCCAGATACACACCCACGACGCTGTCGCTTTAGGGTCTATTTCGACAGCAAGGTGCTGGGTAACTCTGTGATATCGAGGACTTCGACAGATTTGCACGCAGTATTCGCTACTGCCGAGCCGTCTCAGAGACGCGTGCGCGACGAGTGCGTGGTCGACTCGTCGCAGGCGTCGACGTCCTCGTCAACTTGGCCGCCGCCGCAGCGGACGGACGGCCTGGCCGGCCTTGTCGCCGGCTTTGGCGACGGCGCTGTCGACGCGGCCGGCGGAGCAGCGGCTCTGCGCCCCACCGCGCCGAGGAGCACGGCCGCGGCCGCCAAAGAGCCGCCGTGCGCCTGCACGAGCTGCACGCTGGGAGAGACGTCGCAACGTCGGCCCGTCCTCGCCGCCCCCGCCAGCAGACTCTACTCCTTCCACCGGCGCTCGCCACTCACCGTCGTCGACGGCTTTGCCGGCAGTCGCGCGGGCGCGGATGGCGGCTCTGCGCCCTCGACGCTGCCCGTCTCCTCAGGCAATTCTATGACGTCTGCTAGCGGGGCGCCGCCGCCGACGTCGTCTATGGAAGGCGGCGCTACGAGAGTGCAGACGAGGCTGGGTTCGACCACGGGACAGTCGGGCAACGTGTCGCCAGTTCACCAAATGATCAGTCCCGCTGTTGCTGCTCAGTTCCAACAAGAGCCGGCGGGGTCTGGCAACGCCGAAGACGACGACTCTTTCAGCGTGGAGCAGTCGCCGATGAATGACGACTCGAGGACAAGTGGCGACGTCCTAGTGGCGCACGGTCGACACCGACAGTCGTCGAGAGCGGACCCGTTGCCGTCCGTGCCGGACTTGTTGGAGTTGGACTGGGCCGTGGAGTTGGCGGAGCAGGCGGTCTGCCCCCTGCTGAGTCGCGACGACTACGAGGGCCACCACAGCAGCCGGGAGGCCTGGTTCGAGGCGCTCGGTCAAGAGGAGCCGTTTGACGACGACGACGCCGTCGCTGGGCCCGGTGCCGTCCCGTCGTCGGACGAGCCGTCGGCCGCGCCGCAGGGCCACACGCGCACGCTGACGGAGATGTGCGACGACGCGCTCAAAGCGGAGGAGACCGAGGAGCTGCTGCTGCACGCGGCCGCGATTGGGGAGCAGCAGCAGAAGACGGCCGAGCCGCCGCAGCCCTCCTCCGTGCTGTCGGAGGGCGCTGTGGCCGTGGACGAGCAAGCCGATCGAAGCCCCGTCCAGCTGCTGTCGCCGCCGGCGAGCAACGAGACCTGCGTGTCCGTGAGTCGCGGCAGCCTGACAACGACGACGACGACGGCAACGCTGGGTCAGCCCGCGTCTGGGAAGGGCGCCGCGAGCATGGAGTGCTACCCGACGCCGCCCAGCGTCGATCTCGTCAACCAGTTCTCGCCGCCCGACGCCACGACAGTCACTTTCGGCGCTGGAGCACAAGCAGGCGCTGCTGAACTACTTATCGTTGGTCCCGCGACGCCCACTGCCAGCATGGGCGCCGCCGTCGCGGCTCTTGCCACGCCCTCCCACCAGGACTTGTTCTGCGCCGCAGCCGGCACCGTCGCCGTCTTTCGCCGCCTCCTGCGCAAAGGCAACCATTATGGCGACGGCTACTCGGCCTTCGATCCCACGGTCGCGCCTGCTTCTGCCAAGAAGGCGAGACGAACCCGAAACTATAAACCGACGAGAGCGTTGAAGCTGCTGGAGCACTCGCAGTCTGAAGCTGACGCCAAGATGGGCCATTCCTCTTCTCCCACCACTTCCTTGGGCTTGGTTCGGTCTATGTCGAACAGCGCTTCCATGGGGGCCGGTGGCAGACACACGTCGCTGTCGCAGCTCCTGCAGCCTCAGCCGCAGCAGCGACTGCCTGCGCCTGGGCGCTCCACTCTGCCGCCCTCCTCTCCGAGCCCGCAGGGCGGCGTCTTCTCGCCGCCCGCTCCGCTCCATTGCGCGCCCTCGCCGCTCGCAACGCAGCAGCGCAACCCGCTCGCGGCCGCCGTCGACGCCGCCGGCACGCCCCTCTCCAACGCTGCCGCCGACCTGCGGAGTCCGCTCGGCAGCGGCGGCGCTATCCTCAGGTGCGTGTGACGTCTAATCGTAGCGTGGCGTTGAGGCGACGGTTTCGCTTCAGAAATGGTCTGAGCGGCGAGCAACTGCCGACGGCCTACGGTGGCCAGCAATTGCAGCAAGTGGGCGGCGTGAACACGCCCTCGTCGGCGAGTCGGGCTCCCGAGATCGGCCTGCTGATGACGCTGCTCTTTAGCGACAGCTTCATCGACCTCCACCACGACACCAACTTCGACTCATGTCCCCTCTGCGCGTGCAACTCGAACATTCGCGGCTGGGAGATGGGCGTCTACGTGCCACCCGTTGCCGACTACGCCAGCGCCGCAGACAACCTGCTCGAGTCTCTGGGCGGCTCGCCCTCCAAGTCCAGGTGTTCATGTGGATTCAGGTGAGCGGTCCGCCTGACGAGTGCGTGGAGTGGAGTGTGTGGCTAACTAATGCCAGCGAGGACGCGCCCGCCCTTCAGCGCCGTCCGCTATCGGCAGCTGAGCGCTGGCAGCGGTCTGTTGGCGGAGGACGAGCGCGAAGTGAATCCCTACTACGGGAAGCAGGCGAAGGCGATGCCGCGCTCGCGGACGAGGAGGCTGGAGGACGAGCAGCTGTTGGCGCTGGTCGAGCTCGTGCGCCGTCACGAGCTCCGACGCGACTTCGCCATGCTGAGTCGACACGAGGCGACTAACTCTGCGGACTACGTGGCCCACTCGAACAGGAGCGCCCAGAAGAAGAAGTCCCTGCACCAGTTTCACCGCGGCGCCCTCTCGGACACCATGGAGCTGCTGCACGAGACGCTCCGGACCGCCTGCCAGGCGGTGGACGTGGCGCTGCCGCGGAACGCGCTCGCCAGCTACAACTCGCCGCAGATGCTCCGACTGGCCGTCGCGCCCTGGGCCTTCGCCATCGGCGACTCCGTCTACGGACGCGTGGCCGAGGTGGCGGACGACGAGTGCGCCGACCTGCTCGCGACGCTCTTGCCCACCCTGCGCTCCTACTTCCAACACGAAACCGTCGGCCTCGTCCAGTCGCCCCAGCAGCCCGTCGTCGAGGGGCCCCTCACTTGGAGGTGTGTTGTGTTGTGCGCTCGCCGCAAGCCTACGTCAGTACCACGTGTCGAGCCGGCGCCTCTCGGTCAGGTGGCTGGCGCGCCGCTGCGCCAGGAACCAGTTGGGCGGGAGCGCGACGGCGAAGCGGCACGAGGACGACAGCCAGCCGGAGCCCATTCCCCGGCTGCTGCTCAGGAACGAGCTGGGCGAGCCCATCCATGTCGCGCCCCAAGCGCTGCGCCTCTGGGACCGGCTGTCGCTCGAGCCTCACGGCCCGAGAAAGAACATTTCCTACGTGGCCTTGGTGCCGGACGACTCGAGTCTGGCCGACTGGACAACGCTCTTCTTTCCCGAGCTGTCGAGGTGTTACGAAGCGCACCGCCTGGGCAGCCACGCGCCTCTGGTGGAGGAGCCCGACTGCTTCCTTCGTTGCCAGCCGCGACCTCTCAAGGGTGAGCTCTCAGCCTGCTCAACTGTACTCCTAACTTGTTCTCGCGAAAAACGGCGAAATCAATGTCTCGATCTGGTTTACGTAGTCAGTCATCATCGTTCACTAGCTACCTACTAAAGCTGTCAGTGTCGCTGGTCGATCCTGCTTTTCGTGGAGAGCGGGACAGCTCGCGTCTGGAGGAGCGGCGCCTTCGACTGCGTTGGGGCGAGCGCGAGGGCCGCTGTCGTGCCGAGTCCCTGCTTCTGTCGGCGTCGGCGTCTGAGCAGGCGCTGGCCGAGGTGACGCTGCTGGTGGAGCCGGTCATGGTGCTCTTGTCCAGGAAGCTGCCGTCGCTGTAGGAGCCGTAGGAGCTGCCGCTCAGCGACTCCTTGCCGCCCACGGCGCAGTCGGCCGACGAGCCGCGATGGATGCCGTCCAGCGCTCGGCGTTCGCCCGTCCCGTCACCCAGGTGTTGCTGGTCGGGCGGCAGCAGTCGACGTCTCATGAAGAGCGCCAGAAAGACGGCCACGGCGGCGCAGAGCACCGAAAGGCAGGAGAAGCAGAGGTAGACGGTGTGCACAGCCGACGCTCTGTAGCCCGAGCCGCTGAAGAGACGTCGCTTTCTCTGCCTGCGTCGACACGTCCTCTTTAGCACTGGGGCTCACGTCCAGTCGTCGACGCCTTCTTCCTCGTGCACGCTCGTCCAGTTGCTCTGTGCGCAGCCGACAGCGGCGCCGAACGGCTGTAGGCAGAGCGGCGTCCAGTAACTCAGCTCCTCCCGGCCGTGCGACTCGCACTGCAGAGCGATGAGTCCGCTCGCCACGCCCAGCAGGGCCACGACCACGGCTACGCAGTTCACTGACGCCACGCAGCACAGCCAGCCCCCAGAGTCGCACCGAAAGGCTGAAGGAGGGTGACTGTTGGGGGTGGGGAGAGTGCCGGGCGAGTCAACGCACCCTGTGCGGTGGCGATGCCGACGAGCAGTAGTATGGCGCCGGTCATTGCGCCGTAGTTGACGTGAAAGTAGGCCGAGCAGCCGATGAGCGACAGCGTCCCCGTCGCCAGCGCAGCCACTCCCGACAGCGACTGCGCCACGCCAGTCGAAAGCAGCAGTGTACTCTTCAAATCCATGTCTTACAACACGCACTTAAATTTAACCTTTAATTATATCATGATGTCAGACTAGGCGATTCCGTAGTTCCGATGGATTAAATAGATTGCGTGGAGCACGTTTAGGAGTTGGTAACGACGAGGCGAAGATGCTCGGCCTGACGGACTTGGCAAGCGTGGTACGCGAGCCGCAGGCGGCACTGCTGCTCGGCTACGCGCACCAAATCGTGAACGTGCTGTCGGCCCGTCTCGAAGAGATCATGGACAGGCCGAGGCGCGGCGCCGACTGCGGTCCGCCCTCTGCGGTCCACTTCTCCGCCGACAACAGCATGCCCCCTCCCCCGGCGCCTCAGCAGGGCGTCGCCGGTGCCGCGAGCAGCGCGCTCGACGCGGCCGAAGCTGCTGGCGCGGGCAGCGGCGGTGCGGTGGGTGCGGCCGACGCAGCCGACCTGGAGTTGCCCTCTGTCGTCGTCGTCTACGTCGTCAGTCCGTTCGCGCAACGCCAGCGCTGGGTCACGGAGGCGCTGCACTACGCCTTCGACCGACTGCTGCGCAACCTCTCCCCGCGGCACGCCAACAACGTCCAGTACGAATTCGTGGACGCGAAACTCCTCTGCCAGCTGGCGGCCAGCCTGCCCGGCGTCCAGCCGACCGGCTACCAAGAGACGCTGGGACTCGACGACGCCGCCGTCACGGGTTGGCTCCTTTGCGCTGGCTGAGAGTCGAGAAGTGAGTCAACGGCCTAGTGAACGGTTGCAGAGAAGTCGAGTCGACTGAGCGCGGGCGTGGTGTGCGCGCTGAAGGAAGTGTGCTTCTCGGTCTACTCGGCCAGTCGACGTCTGACGCCGGCCAGTCTGATGCCGTCGCAGCCCAAGTGCGTCACGGGCTTCGGGCCGGCCGCCTCGCGCTACGTCTCGCTGCTGCGGAAGCAGCACGAGTCGACGGCCAATCCCGCGACGCGACTCGGCTTCGTCGAGGGCGCGGCGCAGAGCGTTGCCTCCGTTCCCTTCCTGCTCGCGCAGCCGCCACCGCCGGCCGTGGGTCCGGCCGAGCAGGCGGCCGCGGCCACTCGACAGGAGCGCGTGCTGCTCGTCAGCTACTGCGCCACGGAGCCGCTCAACGACGCCGGCGAGCGCTTCCTCGTCGTCACGGCCACCGACCAGTGCGGAGCGATGCTCGAAAGCGCCGTCATCAGTCTACAGACCAACGACGATCCCTCCGAGCCCAAGTAGGACTCCTTGAACCGCCGTTCCCGCCCCTAGCGCGCCGCCTCGACGCGCGCGCTCGCTTTAGCCGCAGGTACTACTCGCGAACGGAGCTACTGAAGGAGACGCTCTCCAGGCTGTGGGCCTTCATCAAGACGATCATCTCGCAGTCGTTCGTGCCCTGCCGACTCGTCATCGGCAAACTGGGTCGCGTCGGCCACGGAGAGCTGAAGCGTGAGTCGACACACTTATCTCTCTTGTGGCTTGAATTGAATGGCCGCAAGAGCCATTCCTTCGTTGTCTAGTGATGGAGAAGCTGCTGGACGCGAAGCAGTTGTGCCGAGAAGGCGGCCAGCTGCGCGACGGCTGCGCCACCTGCGCGGCCGCCTGCTCGTCAGGCCGCGCGCCGCTGATCCTCTCGGCCTGCCTGTGCGCCCTCGAGCCCGAGCTCGGCGTCCGCCTCCTGCCCGCCTTCTTCGCGCACGACGACGCCGACGCTGCCGCCAACCGCTACTGCCCCCTCTCCACGCCCACCGACTCCTCGGCCACGCACATCCTCACCTTCCCCACCTCGGCACAGGTACGCGCTGCGGTCCGTCCCTCCTGTCCGCCTGCTTCCGGTGCCGACTGACGCCCTCCCTCTCCACGCACAGCTGGTGGCCGGCGCGGGCGCTGGCGATCGCGGCGAGGACATCGGCGATCTCTTCTTCGGCGATCCCGGCGACGACGGCGACTTCTTTCCGCCGGGAACGATTCTGGACGACGAGATCGCTCGCGACTTTCTGCAGCAGACGCCGATGACGGCGGGCGGCGGCCCGCTGACCGGCTCGGCCGTGCGAGGCGGCAACCTGTTCACTTTCCCCGACGCCGGAGTGGAGCTGCAGAACCAGCCGCTGGCCGTCGGCTACTACGTGTCGACCGCCCCAGCCGACGGCCTGCCGCTCTGGCTGTGGGCGAACGCTCCCTCGGCGCGCTACCGTAGTCCCGTGCAGCTCAAGAGCTCCCTGCACATACACAAGGCGAACGTGCAGCAGGAGAGCGACGACCTCTTTGCGTCGCGCGGCGTCAAAGAGAAGAAGCCCGTTCGGCAGCACCCGCTCGACTCGGCCGACACGGCGGAGGCGCTCAGGTTGGCGTTGTCGCCTGTACTGCTGCAGCTGAGAAGGAGAAAGAGGGAGAGAGGGGAGGGGCGCTTGCAGGTTCGTGCTGGAGACGTACAACGCGCTGTCCTGGCTCAGCGTCGACCTCTCGACGGGCGAGCGACGCAGCTGCCTGCCGCTCCACCTGCAGGCGCTCGTCCGCCTCCACAGCGCATGCTCCACGACGCTCTCTTGAGAAAACAGAAACAAAACACGGGCCCAGCGCGCAAAGTGCTTTCCCGTCCTCCTATTCTAACACAGCTGTGATTCCGCGCGCGCGCGCGCGCGCGACTAGGGCGTCCGGCCCATGCATTGTGTGTGTGTGTGTGTGTGTGTTCTCAGTGGTTGTTGGTTGTCAGCGCCGCGTCCCACCACCACGACCACCGTCCACGCGTGGACGGGCGGCTGTTTGGGATGGCGCTTGTACGTGCGTGTAGGACTTTTTCGCGCTCCCACCGCTATCACGGATACTCGGACGACGGCGAGCAACCGCATGTTCGTGCGCGCCGCTATATATTTATGTCGATACGTTGGCGATCCTTCGAGCCCTGCCTGCTCCTGTCTCGCGTGTCGCCCAGCTCGGCACCTACTTTGAATTCTACGCTTGTCAATAATGCGGAACAGAGCGGTCGGCTGAGCGCATTCACAAGTAATCGCACGAAACGTAACTAGAATGGCGAGTTCGAGCGTTTCCACCGCGCTGGCAACTGGGAGCGCAGTTGCTTTGGACGAGGAGGAGGAGGACAAGGAGGAGGGAGAGGCGTGGCAACGGCTGGGCGCCTTCTTCCGCGCGAAGGGTGCGGAGGAGCTTCGGGCGGAGCTGCTGCGCTACCGGCAGCCGATGGCGCCCGTCGACTTCGAGCGGCTCGAAGGCGAGGCGGAAGCGGTGCTGCGCAACCACCACGTCGACGTCCTCCACTACGCGCTCGACACGACGGGCCTGCGTCGGCGGCGCTTCCTCTTCGAGAACGTTCTCGCCTGCTTCTCGAACGCTCGCCGCTTCGCCGACGACGCGCAACAGGCCGACAGCGGACTCGAACGGATTCAAGTGGGAATGGAAGTGGCTCTGCAGCACAATTCGTCGGAAGTGAAACGTTTTAGGCAAAGATCCTGTTGTGCGAGGCTGCGGAGTCGATGTTGTGCCCCGGCTCGGGAGGCATGCCTCTGGCCCGTAGTCATGGGCGCCGCTCGCTGAAGGCGCTACGCGGAACGAAAGACGAGTACGAAGAGTACAGACCTTGCCTCGACTCCTTTGAGCCCTTCGATCAGGTTCTGTGTCTAGCTCAAGCCGTGATGGCGGAGTTCCAATCAACTCCGCTGTTTAGTTTACTCCAAAGAGAGTTGAAGTCGACTGCGTGAGCTGCCATCAAGGAAAACAGGCGCTGTTGAAGTCGGCAGCTGCTCTCGTGGAGCCCAAGGCCGCAGCCGTTCCTCGAGCAGGCCGTCTGGCTCGCGGAAAAGAAGACCGCTTGGACTATGGTCGAAGATCTCATTGAATTGGCGGCAGTTGCGCATACGTACATACGCCTTTGCAGAGCACATACTCGACTGCACGTTGCTGGGTCAGAACGTGGCGCTGAGCGTGTGGCGCTGGGAAGGCGTGCAGGCGGAAGAGGGCCCTACTGTGAAGTTTGTCAGCTGCGTTCCTCTGGAGGACGAGAAAGAAGCGGACGGGCCGTCATCAGTGCTCGTCGTCTCGCGGAGTCAAACGGCCGAGGCCGACGTCCACGTCGAGTCCGGCACGCTGTCCTGCTCGACGGCGAGCGCCGACGTTGCGACGTGCAGCGTTGACGTGACGCAATCTCAGCTGGAACGTTCCGCTGCTGCCAAATCCACTAGCTGTGCCAACGTGAGCGTTTCGTTCGAGTCGGGCGTTAGCAACTGGGCCTGTCGTCGTCATTCAGCGAGCGAGACCGCAGAAGCCGGGAGTTCCGGAGGCGCGTGGCGGCCGTAAATTTCTCTTCACCGACGGCCGACTGCTTCCAGTGGGTAAAGACGGCGGCGCCGTGCGGCTGGAGGCGGCGCGTCTCGGCGCCGTCGACGGCGGCGCCGAAGAGCTGAACGTCGACGTCAGCCTCGACTACGACAACGACCAGATGCCCGTCCGTCCCATCAAGATCGACGTGCACATTCTCTACGATGAGTAAAGGAGCGGCACCTTCGGCAGCTAATGATGCCTTTCTGATCGACCGGTACTTCCTATGTGCTCGACGAATCTCCGCGTGGAGTCCAAATCACAAATTCTAATCTCCACTGACTAGCCACCACTGAAGAAATGATCGCATGTACGACTTGCAGTGAACGACGCCGTGTCGAACGACTTTTGTCGAACAGACGAGTGATGTACGCCTCAGGTGTAGGTGGTGGGACAACGGACAACGACAGGCAGTAGCTGGTACGATTGCCGCGCTGACGAGCGGCGCCGTAGTGTGTGGCCTCTCATTGTGGATGCTTTATTCGCCGCCTCGCTGTCGTCCGCTGCAGGTGTTCGCATTCCCCCTCGTGCGACGCCGCTCTCAAACGAGTGGCCGTCTAACGGCTCTTTTCTCGCGTTGAATGCCTGTCGACAGCCGCGGCCGAGTGGGCGGCGCGACGCTCCAACGACCATGCGCCGTCGTCCACCCGGCGGACGCTGGTCTCTCCTTGTTTTATTTCCGTCTTCGGGTCCGTCGTCGAGGCGGTTGCGCTGCGTGGAGTGTGCTACCGCGCGCCTGGCCACCATTCGACCATCGCTCCAAGAAGGTGCGCGCCCCTGCTGCCGAGCGCAGCTGGTGACAGGCGTCAAAGGCGCCACCAGCCACGCGCCAAGCCACCAAAACAATGAAGGTCGCTTCGCGGCGGAATGCGCCTGTCCGTCGGGGGGCCGGCGGCGCTTCGCCACCTCCCTCCACTCAACCCTCATTCTTTTCCTTCCGCCGCTTCTCGATCCAGAGGAGATGTGCGCGCCACTTGTCAACTTGGAACTCGTAGCATATGCTAGCATAAGATAGCGTCCGGTCGAAGCCGACAGATCCGAGTAGATTAATTTCGCTTGCCTTCGGCTCATTAAGCGACGCAGCGTTCGCCTGCACAATCCTGACGTCACGTCGCCTCTCGGCGAAAAAAGCAAAAATATGCGACAAACTACGCTGCTGGTATTCGTCTCGACGCTGCAGCAATTTTCGACTGCCTTGCTTCCCGGTTTGTGCGTGACAAACGATGTGTGAATCGACGGACTGCGAGCGAAGCGAGTGATCTGCCTCCTCCCCTCTCCCCACCTCCCAGAGACAGACGTCCACCGGGAGCCGCTGGCAAAGTTCGAGAGGATTCGTCTGACGTGGGACAACGACTCCGAGACGCGCAGCTTGAGCGTCGCGTTCAAGACGAGCAGGGAAGACGTGCGACTGTGGCGACTGCAGGAGGCGCACCACCAAGCCGCCCACCGCTACCTGGACTTTGCCCTTAGAAAAGGCCGACCACGCGTATGGGCCTTGTGGAGGCTGCGTTGGCGCGCTCATTGAAGCAGTTCACGCGAACGCGTACGCGTAGGTGGCCGTGAGGAGCGCGGGCACGTTGCGCGAGTTCGCCTCCGCCGTCGCCGAAGGTCTGGGCGACAACCGATGGCACTCGGTGACGCTCTCGAGCGACGGAACCGTCGTCTCGCTCACAGTCGACGCAGCTCGCACAATTGTGCCTCATGTCGCCTTTCTCCCATACGAAAGTCAGCGAAAGCTTTTCGTAGTCTTGAAGGATGTACGCATGTACTATGTACGTTTCTACAGCGAAATTTAATTCGCAAGCCAGGCCCCTGAGCTGCCGCATCAAGTTGCTCGATATCACTTTCTTTGGACATGGAAATGGGGGAATAAAGCTACACAATGTCTGCAAAATACCTATTATCCACGTAAAGGAGACGATTTTTGCTATTGTATATGTACATGTTTGCAAATTGAAGTGTACTGTACGTATTGGATGTGTGCTGAATTGTACAGTAATTTTTGAAAATGTAGAACGCATCTGCTTCTTGTGTACCATTAGCTTAACAATGATGGCTCTTATTTGGGTGCATTATTTTGATTAATGGATCTCGCATGCACCGCGGGATCGTTTGGTAGCAATGACTACGTATAGTTATTTGCGTCTCATTTACAGGCTTGCTGCTGAACAACGACAGCGATGCCGTGTGTCTCGTTGACGTTCGCCTGAACGAGCTGGCCTTGAATGTTGACGATCGGCCGCGAGGCTGCGAGCGTCCGAGCGCTCGAATCGAGCTCATGCGCCGAGGCAGCAACCGTGCTCCCCAGCTTCGTGTGCACCCCATCGGCATGACGACTGACACGCACACCCTCTCGGACGAGGAGGTTGTCCTCGACTCAGTCGGTCAAGTGAGAATCACCGTAAGTGTAAGTGGGACGAAAAGATGACAGCGTCCACAAGTGAGGCTCTGGACTGCCTAGGTTCGGAATCAAACTAGGGACTTCTACGTGGCGCGTAAGCCGGACCTGCACGATCGCATCGGCAGTTTCACGCGGGCAGAGTTGGAGTCGCGTCGCGTCGTGCTGAGAAACGAGGGCTCGAGGGAACGCGTCCTCCGGCTGACGCTGCAAGCGACGGACGAGCTGGGCAGGCAGAGCGCCAGAGTGGCACTGGACGTGGCGCTGCTCGCGCAGCCGCTCGTCAACCGCAACGAGCGTGTCGACGTCTGGCACGGCTTGCACGCGGCCATCAGCAACCGACATCTCCGCGCCAGTCTCCAACGCGTGCCTCCGCGCAGCATACTGTTCGTCGTCGTCGGGCCCACTGTCTGCGCTGTGTAGTGTCCGTGTGACTTGCTTTTCGGTTCAGATACACCGTTGAAGAACCGGAGCATGGCACTGTGGAAGTGCTCAGCGAAAGGAGCGGCTGGCAGACGGCCCGGAACTTTAGTCAGTTGGCGATCGACGAGGGCCGTCTGCGGTACTATCACAACGGCGAGGACCACGCATCCGCCGACAGCTTCCAGTTCAGGTTAGCTTTTTAGCCGACTCAGGTCACCATGCAGCAGATGAGAGCGCGGTGTGGTGCAGAGTGGTGGCGTCTTCGGGTCAGCGTCTGACGGACGCGGGACGCTTGCATCTGCGAATCTTGGCCCGTCCCACGAGCATCGCTGTCGAGCACGGCCGACAGCTCGTCGTGCGCGGAAGCCGTCACGCGCCTGCCACGCCCATCGAGTCGGCTCACTTGCGCGCGCGCACGACGCCGGTCGCCTGCGAAAGCGACCAGCTACTCTACACCATCACTTCCAGCCCCACTAACGGTGCGGAGGAGAAGGAGAGGGCTAGGCGGCAGACGGCTGAGCATCTCTGACCGCTCCTCACTCCTCTCAGGGGAGCTGTACAAGCGGCTGGCGCGAGACGACGGCGAGAGACTCTTCGTTCGCTCGAGCTTTACGCAGGCCGACGTCGACGCGTCGCGGATCTTCTACAAGTTCACGAGCGGCATTCGCGACCGGGACACGTTCACGTTTGACGTTCGCGTCCGGGATCTGCCCGGCCTCATCGCAACCGGCACTCTCACCGTTCTCTACGACAGAATCGACGTTCGCATCAAGAATAACACGATCTTTCTCGACGAAGGCGACTCCGTGGCTGTGAGAAATTGGAACACGCGCCTAGGAACTGCTCTGCTCTCGCCAGTCTCAAAAGGGTTTTCAATTTAGATCCGCGAATTGAGAGTTCAATTTTCCGATTTTCCTCACGAGACGACTTTGTTCGAAGTGCATCGTCTGCCGAAGCGAGGCGTGCTGACGAAGCGGTCTCAGACGCTGCGTCTGAGCGACACTTTCGATGCGGTCGACGTCAAGAACCGCTTGGTGCGGTACGCGCACGACGGCAGCGAGACTTCCACGGACGCCGTGGAGCTGTTGGCGCGACCCGCTCGTCGCGCCGCCGCAACCGCCAGCGTCTGGCTCACGTGCGTCGCGTCGCGCGCACGCCTCCTCATACGAACAACCGTTCGTGGCGTGCAGGTTCACCATAGTGGCTCTCAACGACCACCTGCCCGTGCGCTCGGGCCGCTACACGGTCGTCTTGCAGCAGGGCCAGACCAAGACTCTTGCCGACTCGGACCTCCGATTCGACGACCCCGACCTCAACAGCCAGCCCGAGAATCTCGTCTACGCGTTCATCAAGAACGCCAATGTCCGCTTCTTCTTCCACTACGACCTACACGAACACATCAGCACCTTCTCCCAAGCCGACGTCAACGAGCGACGAGTGCTCATCAGGTCGTCGAAAGGGGTCGCTTTTGCACCGCACACTAAACCACTGTCAGCACAGAAATAGCATATCGCCATTTTTTTGGCGTGGAGCTACTGACACTGTACTGTACATTCAGTATGTTATTGCCTGAGCGGTGAAGAAAAAATGATTCAGCACTGCAAAAACCTTGCCACAGTCGTTCACGTGTGGGCGTTTACGTGAACGCAGCAGAACGTAGTTGAATGCAGGCACGTGAGCGGCGTGAGCGACCGCTACCGGCTGCCGTTCACGGTCGAGGATCGTAACGGGGGAGAGCGGCGCTCGCAGAGGGACGAGCTGCTCGTGGCCGTCGTGTCCCAGAGGACGCTGCTGCTGCGGCGCAACACGGGACTGGCGACGCACATGGAGGGCCTGCCCGTCCTCGTGAGCAGCGCCAACCTAACGACGCAGGCGAGCGACACGACCCCTCCGCGCAACATCACCTACGAGCTGCTCTCGCCGACTCCCCTCTACAGCTGGAGGGACTCGCCCCAGCCCGTCACCTCCTTCACGCAGCAAGACCTCGACCGAAACTGGTCGCCGACTCTCGCGCACCCGCCCGCCCATCTTCATTCGTCTCCGACTATTCAGGATTTACTACACGGGCTCGTCGGACCTTCGAGCGCGTCTCGCCACAGGCCACGAGCGCTCAGTGCGCGACGAGATTCGACTCAGAATCTCTGCAGTTGCTCTGCCGCCGGCTCGCGGCTTCACCGTCACCGTCTTCGTCTTCATTGGCGCCGAGCAGTGCTGCTCTGCTGTGGCTGCCGTCGCCGTCCGCATGCCGGTGCCCTTCAAGATCATCAGCGGCTCGTCAACACCACTGACTATTCGGCATTTGAAAGCCGAGACTGCGGACGGAGGAGCTGCTTCAGTCCAGTATATGGTATGCAGACCGCGCACACCAACCGCTGTTTCACTGTGTGCAAGTTGCAAAACCGATGGTACCGTACTTCCTGTAATAGACCGGCAGCGGGTCAATTTTTCGATTCGAGTGCCGCTCTATTGGAGGAACTACTATGTAATAGGGGGGTCCAAATAAAACTCTCAAACTGTTAAGCTATGTAAACTGCACAACTGCGGTATGTAAATTTCCATTCTCCGCCTTTAGATATTGGGTCAGCCAAAATTTGGAGTGCTGTCGTTCGACGATGCCGAGCCGTTGGCATCGTTCAGCCAGGCCGACGTCGACGCGTCGCGCGTGCGCTATCGGCACGTGCCGACGAAGACCGGCGACGAATCTGACGAAATCTGGCTCTTGCCCACCGTTGGAGGTGAAGCGCGGGCACAGCCCTGTCGCCTCTCCGTCACCGTACAACAGCAGCAGGTGAAGAGAGTTGAGCTTCAATTTTGGAGTTTTTTTAAGTAAGCCAATTCTTTTTTCTGTGTTTGCTGCAGAAACCGTTTTGTTTATTCACTCCACCTGTGCCTGTTTTTTTTTTGCTTCAACGTGCGCTATGGTTCTCCCTGGATACGTCGCTAATTGTTTTGTACCTACTCGTTTACAGTGGTTTTCACATGTGTACATTGTTGTATGTGTGCACAAATGTATACATTGTACCCTAGCTGTAACAATTCAGCAGAGTACAATCAGGGTGTACGCGTCAGCGTACAACCCTAATATGTGACGACTTCTGAATGCGGATTTTTGAATTTTCGATCGCCTATAACTTTTGATTGCCTGAACGGATTTGGACGCGTTATAGCTCAAACGAACCGCCTTCTTCTGGGGCATCGAACGCGCCATAACGCGTTTCCTTGTTTTGCTGCAAGGGGGCGATACCTCCAAAAATGTTGTGAAAACGCGGGTTTTTTTTTTTCGTGTTCTCTGCCACTTTTTTGGACCGCCGCTCCTGAACGCCGCTAGCGATTGGGCTGAAACTTGGCATGGATACGCAGTCTATGGTGGCAATTTCTACCTCAAATGCATTTGCTCCTAGTTGCTTCCAGTCTTGAGTTATGGCCGATTTTTCCCGTTTTTTTGGACATAGCCGTTTTTTCAGCCAAAACTTTGTCAGCTATAGGCGCTTCAACCGCTCATCGGAGAGATTTGCTATAATGGTGAAAGTTGACCGCCCAGACATGTAGCATTTCACTTTCAGCAATTCAGGTCGCTCCGACTTCCATGTCGCCATAGCCGAATTTTTTTGATAGTTCCGACAAGAGTAAAACTCCAAAAAATGCCATGTAAACCCCCAATTTTTTTTTTATTTTCGTGAACAATACGTCAAGGCGAGTCATCGGTGTCAATGTTTTTAAAGTTTCATCACTGGATAATGAGATATGAGCTCCTAAACCTTCAAAAAATGATTTTATTTTTATTTTTTTTTTATAATTTTTTTGTTAAAGTAATCGGCATGAAACTTTGCAAACATATGCTGTATACAATCAGAAATTAATCCCCCAAATGGATTCTTCCTAAATGCCCACAATCTTGAGATCCGGAACACTTAGTAATGTTGCGTCTTGGACAACAAATCGAGAGGTCGCGGGTTCGACTCCCGCTGGCGTCTCTGCCATCTCTTAAAAACCAATCAATATTGCGTTACCCCAGTGTCCCTTCCTGCCCCACCCATGTTGTTCCCATGAACCACCCTGCATTTTTTCAGTTTTTTCGTTTTTCTTTTCAGATGTTAAAATATTTTTTGGCTGACTTCAAGTGCTTTTGGGATGGGCTTTATGTGCAACCTCACAAGACACACATTCATGCACGCACGCACGCACGCACGCACGCACGCACGCACGCACGCACGCACTGACGCACGCACGCACGCACGCACGTCCGCCCGCACTCTTGCATGCGCGCACGCACACACCGACGCACGCAAGCACGCCCGCACTCTCGCATGCACGCACTCGCGCACTTTCGTACGCATGCACGCACGCACGCGCGCACGCACGCATGCACGCACGCATGCACGCACGCACGCACGCCGTAGTTGACCACCATCTTGGCCGCGCAGAGGGTGGCATAGGACGCGTCCTCAACGAGCATGCTGGTTGTGGTGGCGTCCTCGTGGTCGGGCTTGGGGTAACGAGCGCGTCACGCGCCACTCGCTGGTGTTCAGCCCCTGATTCTGTAACTCGAGGAGTTGCAGCACGTCCTTGGTGTTCGAGACGTTGCCCAGGAAGGAAGGTGTTTGTAAAGAAATTCTACAGTTTTGAACTTGTACACTGTACACATTTTTATTTAATACGACGTTTCGGCTACGACACCCCCTCCCCCACAGAATGGTCTCTGGCGCCCCCCCCCCCACCCACTTCAAACACCCGGTTACAGGTATGCTACTGTGGTAGGGAAACTCACGCCCCCTGTTTTGTGCACCTGGTTTGCACCCGAAATCGGTGCATGCGTGGGAGCACATTTCGTACATGTCAATACGAAAAAACACTGTATTAAGGAAAAATTTGCAGGCAGCTGCAAAAAAGGGGAATATGTGACTTCCGTAGAGCTGAAGTCCACTTTGAAAAAAGATTGTATAAATAAGAGCATTGCAGTGGAGTCCACTTTGAAAAACGATTGTATAACAGCATTGCAGTTGATGTGGAGTCCATTTTGAAAAACGATTGTATAAGAGCATGCAATGGTATGAACAATCAATTTGCTTGTCACATATTCGGCGTTTTTAGCGTGAGCTATTTTGGCATATTTCATTTCGGACAACAGTCATTCTAGTGACATCACTGTTGCCCAGCTAAAAGTGACACACACCACTGCCCTACGCACATTGCAGATAGAACTAAGAACCATAAGCGCAACTGGACTCTTGGTGTGGTGTGGTATGTATTTCAATGCTGCTGATTACGGATTCTCAAAGGACAGGTAAATGAGAAGTTTCGAAACGGTAATGTAGATTGTGTTTGTAGAACAGCTCCTTAAATTATACCTGAAGTGCCTGTTGTGCATATTCTCCATCCATTAACACAACAAATTTCTGTTACTGTGCTTCAAAGAATCAGTTATCCCAATTCCAGACTGCACGTATGTTTGCAGAATAGAACAATTTGTAGGTATCGTAATTCGAACTGTGGTAGAATCAAAATATTCTATTCATTGGCTCATCATTTCCAACTTACAAAATATTTGAGTGTCTATGTACGTGCGTGCGTGCGCGTGTGAGTGTGTGCATAGGTTGATATGCGCTTTTCCTAGTATGCTAAGTGCCACTGTATTCTGTCATCATGTAGCGAGCGCTAAAAACGCCGAATATGTGACAAGCAAATTGATTGTTCATACCATTGCATGCTCTTATACAATCGTTTTTCAAAATGGACTCCACATCAACTGCAATGCTGTTATACAATCGTTTTTCAAAGTGGACTCCACTGCAATGCTCTTATTTATACAATCTTTTTTCAAAGTGGACTTCAGCTCTACGGAAGTCACATATTCCCCTTTTTTGCAGCTGCCTGCAAATTTTTCCTTAATACAATGTACTACAACTATCGTAAATCCTCCAAAAAAACGCCACCCCCCCCACTCTCCTTTGGGATTTACGGCATCCCAGTGGCTGCGGACTGGTTTTTCTACGCAAGTAACCGAAGTCCGAGTGCGCTGATGCGTCGCCGTGTGACTGAGGTACATTATGTCGGAATGTATACGATCTCAACAGTATAATAGCGGTTGGGATAAATGAGGGGAAGGGGCACAGGAGTGGACGCTCTCGGCTTTTGCTCCGCTCGAGGTGGGCTGCTGTGCGCGTTCAGCTGCTGCTGTCGGCGCGTCCGTTGACGGTGCGCGTGGACGCGGTGACGGTGCTGCCGGCCGACCTGCTGACGGCGCGCACGACGAGTGCCACGAACGCGAGCGCCCTCTACGCGCTCGTGAGGCCGCCCAGGCTGGGCGAGCTCGTCGACGAGCACGACCGACTACTCGACACCTTCGCCAGCGCCGACCTCGCCGGCGGCCGCGTTCGCTACAGGCCCCACGCACACCTCGACAGCACCGCTTTCACGTCCGACGCATTCACGGTGACGTATTTGAACGTGTAAACAGCAGCTTACAAGGTTATGTAGTAGTCTAAGTGCTTTCTTCAATCCGCAAGTCATGAGCAAGCCATGTCATTGTCCACACGAATCTCGCCGTTTCATGACTAATTACCTTCTGATTTCGTATATGGGTATTGAGGTGTCTGTCAAGAGAGGAGCCTAAAAAAGGACTTGCCCAGCCCCCGAGAGAACGAGTTCCTCATCTAAGAAACGGAGGTTCTCCCTTTGCATTGAGTTGGGGGTAGGCAGGTGAATGAAGCTTCATTGTAGCGGTTATTTGAGCATGCAGCATACCGTAGTTGTTTCGAATTTGCAGTGTTTTGTAGCTGTCCGTATTTACCATCCTAGGTCAAGTGTGTCATGCACAGCTTGCGTCTGGAGACTCCAGTGAAAGTAGTTCCCGTCAGCTTCGCAAAGCAGAACCACCACCGTACGTTTTCATTCTCTGCGGTGATTTGCGTTCCATGGACGAGGATGTAAACGCAGGCGAGATTTTTAGCTCCTAGAATCCAGAAATTGCGTACACTATACATGCTACGTCGGAGTCAGGCGACGATCTCGAAGGAGCTTCTCACGGCAACGGACAGGGACGGAGCTGCGCCCTCTGAACTGCTATTCCACGTGGGCGACACCACAGGCGGCTTCGTCGCCTCCAAGCTCAACACGAATCTACCGTTGGTCAGCTTTTCGCAGGAAGACATCAACAGCGACAAACTCTGCTTTGTCCTGACAAGTGGGTTGTGTTGGTTGTCGTTTTCGTCGGCTTGTTAATGGCGCAAGTGTCTCAGGAGGCCGCCAAATACCGGACGAGTCGGCAGGATTCAGTTTTTATGTCACCGACGGGGTACACACAACTGGCAGCAATTCCTTTCGCGTCAAAGACATTCCACAGTCCGTGGTCGGCAACAACGCGCCCCTGCGAATGGTGCCTGGAAAGCGGAAAAGCATTAATGGCACGCACTTGTCGTCGCTTCAATGGCTGGCCCCGACGCTGAACATTGTCTACGTTCTTGACACACTGCCAACTCTGGGACAGCTCTGGCTCGCCAGCAGCCCTCTGACGCCCGATTCCACGCCGGTTCACCTCAGCGAGCAGCGCCTGCTCGCCGGCCAGCTGACGTACCAGTCGGATCAAGAAAGACTGAGCAGCGAGTGGCATCAAACCGACACGTTCAGTTTCCACGTCGAAATACAGACTGATCGAACCAGCACCATTATTCTCGAGCAAGACACCGAGTTCCGCATAGAGATCTGCTACTGCAGCGCGACTCCCCAAGAAGTCGAGCAGTTGTTTTGTGGGTATTTGCATATTACTGTAAAACGAAACGTCGGCTCTACCGTAGCATTCCTACTTCTTTTAGCAATGCGTCCATTGAAACTGTTGGATGGTAGCAGTTTGAGTGTGAATGGCACCGTATTGAATCTAACGCCATTGGAAGAGCTGGGACTGTTGGAGCAGCTTCAATTTGTGGTCGGCGAGAGTCCTCGCTATGGCGAGCTTCTTTTTGATGGACGTCCTCTCGCTGCCTACTCGCCGCCCGCTTCTACTGTGGAGGCAACTACTGCGATTTCAATGTCAAGTCAGTCCAAGTATACGTTTGGTGGCTCAGAGAAGACAGGCGTCTATGAGGAGACGGGCCCAGTTGGCGTGCCAGAACCCGCAGCTGGCGAACAGACGCCTAGCACTCCCCACTCGGCACTCGACTTGCTCAGCGACAGACTCGTGTACCGCAACATGCGCGAGTCGACGCAAAACTCCGACAGCTTCACACTGTATTTGTTCAAGAGCCAGAGTGGTGGCAGGAGCAGGCAAAGGCTTGAGGTACCGTTTACGGCACTGATTGAGACGGACGACGAAAAGAACCAGTACCAGGTACGTCTGGTGTAGCACTGAATCTGTAAATGTAGCTTTTTCATCAGCTTCTCCAGTCGTCACACGACTGATAGGACAATGCAGTGCTGAGAACAGTTAGTATGCCGATACCATTGCGCGAGCCACATACTGACCGCAAGATGTACATAGGCACTGCAGCTGCAGATCGTACCGCCAATTCCACGTCACAATCGATAGTCCATGCGTTGTGGTGTTTTGAACAAACATGACCATATTTTTGTTTAGCTCGTCGACCACTTGTCAACTATGCGACTGGTGCAAGGTTCACACGTCACACTGTTGCCTCAGCTATTAAACCTGACGACCAGTGGCTCCACCAGAGCAAAAGAATATTGCTTGGTGCAGGGCCCACGTGGAGTTGTTTTGCACGTCAGTAATCAGCTGCTCTCCTCGCCACCGTTCTGTTTCACGCAGTCGGATGTCGTCAGCAAAAGAGTCCTCATAGAGCACGTTCCCGTCCCGCTAGGCGGTTCTCCAGGCCGGGCCACGTTTACTTACAGCTTCTTGGGCAACTCGTTGCGTACGAGAGCGGTGTCGATTATGGTCACGCCACTGCAACTGCAGATTAAAACCCTGAAACGCGCCATAAACATGTTGCAAACTTCGTCGACAGTCAAGCTAGACCGGAGCACGCTGCTCGTCACCTCCAACGATCCTCACCATGGAGCGGCGCGTGTCCTTTACGAGATCGTTGACGGACCCACGCAAGGCGTAGTGAAGGTAGATTCCGTGAAAGCGACCAACTTTACTCAAGAGGATATCGATGACGGCCGGGTCGCGTACACGATGGAGAGAGCGGCGACTGAGCCCAAAGACGAGTTCGCCTACAAGATTACGCAGCCGTTCCAGCGCAACTACACGGTGAAGAGGCTGCTCGCCGTGCACGTCCAGCCCATACTGCGGCAGGCGAGAAGCGTGCGCGTCGACGCCGGCGGCTCCGTGACGCTCGCAGTCGACATGTTCGCCGCCACGGACAGCACGAAAACGGCAGGCGCTCGCTTCGTCATCAAGAAGGAGCCCGCCTTCGGACTGCTCTACCGCAGTGCGGAGCGGGCGAAGCGCGCCGCGACCGCCTCCGGCCGACTGGGCAGCAGCCAGTGGCTGCCCCTGGCCCACAACGAGAGCCTCCTCAACGACGCGCGTCCCGCAGACAGAGAGTACTACTTCACGTACAACGACATCGCCAACAACATTATCCACTACGCCAACACCAAGTCGACGCCGAGCAGAGAGGAGAACGACACGTTCCACTACTTCTTGTACATCAACGAGTGCCACACTGCCAAGGGCAGCTTCTCCATCACCATCGCCAGGGGAGTCGCCGGCTCGCCCGCCGACGGCTCCTCGGCGACCGACGGCGACGCACCCAGCGTGCGCAGCAGCGTAGACGTCGTCCAGGCAAGCAGTGATGTCTAGCCGTCAGTCGCCTCGCTTCCACAGGTTGTTGGCGCCCGTTCAGGACCACTGGTTGGTGGTGGGCGCTCTCGTGGTCGTCACCATTCTCGCGCTCGTCTTCGTCTTCGTGCGACGGCACCGCATACAGCGCAAGCGCGACCGCCGCTACTTGCGCCAGAAACAGCAAGAGCTGCTGCAGCAAGCGATGCCGACGCCGCTGGGCCAGCACGCCGACCTGCTGGGCCAGGCCGTCTACGCGAGCGCAGCCGAGCCTCTGCTGCCCAAGGCGCCCGCAGACGCGACCGTGGCCGTCGACGCGCTCGCGGGCGACGGCCATCGCAGCTCCTCCACGTCCGCCTACAACTCGGACAGCTCGGCGCGCGCCAGGACCACCACTCCACGGCGGGGCCAGCGTAGTTCCCTCACTCACATGTCCGCGTCGCTGGTCGATTCCGGAATCGGAGGTGCTCTAGTCGGTCGATTCACGACGCTTTGCTAATCTAGTTGAAATTGTTCAGGGCCCGTGGAGCGGGGCGAGCGGCCGTCGGCCGCTCGGATGGTGACGTTCGACGCGGCGCCGACGAGACCGCTGCTGCTCGGCAGTCTGCCAGCGGCCAGGGGCGGCAACGCGAACGGCTCCGCGCGGCCCTGGCGCCAGCACAAGAAGGCGGTGGTGCGTTCCTTGCCCGGCTACTCTGGCGCCGTCTGCTACAGTTCGGGAGACGAGTGGGGCCGGTACGGCGGCGGCAACTACAGCTCCTCGGCCAGCGACACCGACTTCCGCGTCGCTCCCGATAGATACTCTCTTGAAGAGCGCGGCGGCGCCAGGCAGCGCCAGCGAGCCGGCGGCTCCAGCTCCGGACAGCACTCCGGTTCCAGGACGCCGACCAAGTTGAAAGAGAATCAGTACTGGGTCTAACTATACGGTCGTCCGTCGTCGCCGCTCACTATGCAGACAACGCGCGCACTTCTCTCCTCATGATACGCGAACGTGCCATGTACGGTAGAACCGGAGGCAACCTGGGATAAAGGTAGACCGTGGCAGCGTGGCTGGCCGGAAAGGACGTACGCGAGAGACGAGGCAGGGCAGAGGGATGGTGCCCACGAGCTACTCGCCAGCCGCGCCCGCAGAGCAGCGCTGCAGTGCGAGTGCGGCGAGCAGATCGCGTCTGAGTGTCTCCTCGTTGTGCAGTTGCACCTCCGCTGCCCTTAGCGCGGCCGACGCGAGCGTAACGTCCGTCTGGATCGCGGCGTCCGAGTGCTGTGGACGAGCAGCAGCAGCGGCGGCGGTCCGAGACGCCGATGACTGGACGTGGACACTGGCAGGCGACGACAGCTCTTTCAGCACACCCCAGAGAAGGGCTCGCTCCGACTCGTTGAAAGAGGCGCTCGGCAGCCGTCCTGACGACTCGACTTCATCGGAGAAGCTGGGACCGCCGCGCAGTCCTTGCCGTTGCAAGCGCGAGAACATTTCTAGAAATTTCCACGGGAGCAACAGACGTTCACCACTGGCCAATGGCGCGACCGCTGCTTACTTCGGCCAGAGCTGGAGCTAGACGCACGATGACCTGACTCTGCCGAAACCTCCGACGCCTTCTGAGCTGAAACATGGCGCATTCCACGTCAGCCGACTGGCTCTAACGGCAAAGCGGCCATCTGTACCAGTAGCACACAATCTTTTCGTAATCTGCTCCAGAGCCGACCCTCTCTTCGGTGTTTCAGAGCGGCTTTTGACAGAGCGTTTCCTTGGTGTTGCAGCCGACACCTTTGCCTGTCCCTTCTTCCGAGAACCATCAAGAACGGGCACGTCCTCGGCCACCTTCGGCTGAGAGCGCAGACGCATGTCTAAAAGAACACGTTTATGCACATCTGCCATTCTCCTCAGTCACTCCTCAAGTAAAATCAAGAATAGCTAATCGATGAATCGAGAATAGAGGGCGCTCATATGAGGCGGCGTCTACCTCACCATTGGTGGCAGACCCTATCTCGAAAGCCATCTGATTTCTGGGTGTGGCCCGCTTTTCAAAAACCCAAGACAACTTACTTCATGTAAAACGGCAAAGTGCTGTAGGTGCTGTACGTGTGGGATTTTTGGATAAAATAGAAATGGATTACAGATTATATGTGTAGTGTAAATTATCTTGTTTTAGACGAGAAGTACCATTTTATAAGTGAAGATATGAGTGGAATTTCAATGTAAAAAAGTCGACCTCGCGAATCACGTTGTTGCTCAACTCTCCTCTTTAAAAAATTCCTCCCCCTTGACAGGCACGTATGGATATCCAGAGATGTATCGGATCTGACTACGGCAGCACGAAATTCAACAAACTCCAATCAAATCAAAGGACTTCTCACGGCAATTTCTAAAATATGCAACAGATGCAACAGATGCAACAGGTGCAACAGATCACTGTTCCCGCTTCCAGTTAGCGAGGGGGGTGGGGCGGGTGGTGACGACGGCAATATTGCCACTGTTGGCAGAGAAGAAACCGTCGCGTATGCAGCTGCCTCCTCGCGGTTCGACGTCGACGGCCCCTTCTCCTTTGGCGGAGTCGACGCCCGTCAAAAGCCCGTGAAAGAAGCGACAAGACCAACGTCCTTCCCCAGAGAAACGGACCGTGAACCGAGCCGGTGAAGGCGACGTTTCGACGGCAGCAGAAGGGGTGTCCTTATTTCAATGATTTATGACCAGAAAATACACGTACCCAAGCAAATCGGCCCTGGTCGAGGGACAGGAAAACCTTTTGGGTTGGGGACGTGGGGGGTTTGCGTAGGTGTGTAGCATATAAAAGGTAAGTGAGCAAAATCTAAATCTAAAGTTCCCGAAAGGTTGCGAGAATTCCTTGAACTAAAAGTCTGAAAATAATAAAAATTAAGTAGCCATAAAAATGGAGGAGGACTCCTGCAGTATAGGCCAGCCACACTTGAGAGATTGGCTAGTTCTCTGTTGAATGAGTATGCTCTCGTTTCTGTCAGTAGGTTGGGTCTCTCAAGCCATAGGTAGGCTCCGGGGGTGTAAGGGGGTGGGGGGGGGGGGGGGGTACCCCCACTGGCTATAGCCATCCCGCTTTTATTGCGGGAGCCCCCCCCCCCCACTGGCCATCGCCATCCCTGATAACTTGCAGGAGACCCTCTCTCATTATCGAAAAATTGGGTGAATATGCGTGTTTTTGTGTCCTTTTTCAGTGTAGCGTGACCCAAAACCGCTTAAAAAGTGCTCTTTAGGCGTTGTTTTGACACATTCTGGACCAAAAAGCACCGATTTACGCGCTATTCTGGCGCGAAACTTTCCACTTCGACCCCCCCCCCCCTCTCTCCAAAATTTCCGATCCGGGCGGGTGGGCGGGAGACCCTCTCCGCCCCTCGATACCCAGCCATCCCCCGGGCTTTGACCGTTGGGGGGGGGGGGTGTTGAATCGAGAGGGTGGAGGGGTTTGCTTTTGCTGTTTTTGCTTTCGTTCACGTGTTATATGACCAAACACCTAATGTAACATAATTTCGACCTCGTTTTAATCCGTAGTTGACCAAAAAGTACATACGCAATTTTGTTGAACAATTTTCATTCTGTGGTCTTTTTGAGTCTGCACCCCCCCCCCCCTTCCTCACATGGCGGAGATTTTGAAGTCGGCGCAGAGCGCCTACGCTGGCGACGGGAGGCCCAGCGTCGTCTACTGGTCGGCCGTCGACCAATGGATCGATGTCGTCCCACCCTCCGCCTGGCACACACTGCGTGCGTTCGCGAGGTAGCGTGTGATTTACAACATGATCGTACGTGTGGAGGGGTGGGGGATTACTGTTCAGTTTTTTTGCCATGACCACGCCTCCATGAGAGGCTCTCAAAATGGGGGCTCGAGACCATGGTGGCGGGTTTGGCGCCAGCTCAAGAAGATATTCCACACAATCCACAAAATGTTTTAACCAACATGAATACCCCCACCCCACTTTTTTGGGTGCGCCGCCCCCCCCCCTCCCCACCCCTTAAACCTTAAAATAGGCTTAAACCTAACCAATTAATTCTGAAGCTTAAGCCTAAGCAAGGACTAAACCTAAGCAGTACGAGGCGAGGCAGGTGACTTGACAAACCACCTTTTTTGGAGCGAACCCGCCCCCACTCCAACCCTTCCCCCCACTCCCCACCCCCTCCCCCACCCCCACTCCCACCGCTCCCCCAGCCCCACTCCTCCCCCACCCCCACCCCACCCCCCTCGCTAACTGGAAGCGGGAACAGTGATCTGTTGCACCTGTTGCATCTGTTGCATCTGTTGCATATTTTAGAAATTGCCCTTCTCACGCGTCGCAAAGCAAAGCCGGAAGTAATGAAATTTAAATAATGCAACTCCGCCCGTGCGTGAATTATCACTATGCACGACAGGATTACAGTATTCCTGACAGTTTAACTGTAGACACGCAAAATAATGCTCTCATGCAATTCAAAAATGTTTTATGCAATAGTGTACAACGGAATTTGCATACAGTTTGTTATTAATCGATTCGACATCTGCTGTTGATTCCGTTAATATGTTTGTTCATTCAATTGTTTGATTAAAGACTCAACGAGCAGCTGCTATAAAATGAGGGGGAGAAGTCAGCGTGCTCCACGCGTAGTGTAGGGGTGAGAAGAGACGTGCGCCTACTTCTAGATGACTTGCGTCTGTCGCCGGGATGAACAAAAAACAATCTGTCCGGACGGCGTCGGCCAATGTCGAGTCGAGGTCGAGGTCGGCCAGGTTGGAGGAGACGGAATACTAACAAACAAACAAACAATGAGGCGAAATTACAAACCCCTGCCGACTTCACGATGAATAATCAGTTATCAGTTAGTCGTTAGTGTGGTCAGACAGACAGACAGTTGGTCGTTAGTGGAATATGTCGTCCATGCCTCTGTGACCATCCATGCCTCTATTAGCAGGCTACCGTCGATTTACTCTGTTTCAGTATACTGTCTCACACACCAACATATTACATTGTACATACATACGGTAGAAAGTGTGTAGATACCTCCTTACCTGCGCTACGCGATTTCGTAGCGCGCCCGCTCAAAACGTAGCGTAGCAACTTCAGGCGGATTCGCAAACGCCACGTTAATTCTGTACTTCGCCGAATTTTCAAAACCAGGCGGATTTGATTACAAGGGGTATTTGCAAACGTCGCTGGCAATGTTCCAGCCACGTTCGCGAATCCCCCCATGTTCACGAACAGCAAGGATATGCATGCGTTTTGTTGTTGCAGAAATGTGACAACGACAGAAACCAGTCCGCGATGTAGATTCTTATGCTCGCCCAAGTGTCGCATGGTGACATATGTGCCCGCCCAGCGTCGCGTCATTTGTCTGCTGTGATTTGAGTCAGGACTAAAATCGAAAACGTGTTTGACAACTGTTTCCTGCCTCCCCCTGTGGTTCCATACACAGCACATCAAACAATTGCAAAGGGGTGCAAACAATCGTTATCACACCAATAATATGCTACTGCATTCTAGAGTGCCACATCAGGTAGCAGTTCAGCAGGTAGCATCAGGTGCGGCTTAGGGACAGCGCGGCCAGCAGGCGGGGCGCTGGAAGGAGAGGTGGCGGGCGTTGGCGCGGATGCGACGGCGCGCGGCTGGCTCACGGCGGTCGGCGGCTGCGTCGGAGCCGGCGGCGGCGGCAGGCGCCTCCTTGGGCAAGAGGTCGATGAGGAAGATGAAGACGTCGCGGTGCTGCGGCGCGCTGCCGTACAGCAGAGTCTCGTAGCCCACGTCGCCCTTGTAGCGCAGCGCCTGCGACGCGGAATCAGCCCTTGTTGTAGCGCGTCCCTCCCACCACCGCCCACCCGACCTGCACGGCCTGTGCCACGTCGGCGGCGCACTTGTACTTGGCGGTCGTCTTGTGTACGGGCGGCAGGCGGGCCGATGGCAGCGTGGTCGCCTTCGTCTCAGGACGGATGGCCCAGACGAGACGGACGAGCGACTCGTACACTTGGGCGGCCGTCAACTGGCGCAGATCCACTACCGACTCGTCCAAGTCGCTGTGGCGAGCGCGGCGACGTGAACTACATGGGAAAATCTGTGGTCAAACGGTCGACAGTACCAGCCGAGTTGACGCAACGCCTCCAAGATGACGGCGTCGACATCGGCGACCCCGCCGCCGCTCCGCGACTGCTGCTGGACCATCTCCTCTAGCGTCCCACAATCGCTAGCGATCATTCCCGCGAGACACTATTACTTGGCAAAGCAGTATAATCCGCATTCAAACGGCTTGAACGCCAGTGTCGGCAGTTTTTATGCGCGTACGCGTCCACGACGAGCACAATACAAATGTAGAACGGCGCACTAAGACGGACAGAACGGACGAGATAGGACGCGCTAGTTCGAAGTAGCGTACGAGAGGAACGTCGCGCGTTGCCAGCGTTCGTTGGACGGCGGCTGGTTCGTCTTCCGTCGTCTTCAGTCGAGGAAGAGCTCGATGAATCGGTCGCCTAGAGAACGCGGTCTGTAGGTGGAGAGGGCCGCCAGGTCGGGGGGGGGGGGGTGGTGCTGACCGATGTACTGTCGGTCCTTGCGCATGCCCTCCTGCAGGTCGGCCCTGTCGTGGAAGTAGGCGCGCGCCTCGCCGCTCGGCCGGCCGCCGCTCGTCTGCGTCAGCACGACGTCGAGCACGGGCGTCGGCTTGAAGAACTGAAAGGTGAAGCGCCAGCCGTGACGCCCCACACCCACTTCCTACCCGCCGCCCACTGCGTTCGACCCAGCCCGCGAAGCCCAGGGGCGGCTCCCCGGTCCCGATCCACGACCCTCTGCCAGGATGAGTATGTAGGTAGCGCTTTTTAGGCACCGCATTTAGAACTGCATTGTACAGCAGATGAATGAATGTGTATGGGGGTGCCTTCGTTGTTTCCCTTTATTAGTTTCTCGTTGCGTCTGCTCGTCTCTCTTCCTGTTTTTCTCCCCTGGCTCTTTTCTTCCCTTTGCTTGAGATTTCCTGTCCGTCCCCCCTTCTATTGATTTGCGTATCTATCTCTTACTTACAAATGCGCAGTCTTGCAAAAGGTGAAGGTAAAAACCGTCTCCGACCAGTCTACCGTTTCGCTACTGCAGCGGAGGTCCGCGTACAGCACGGCGTCTGAGCTCTAGCGGCGGTCGCAAGTCCTTTCCATACGCGTCCATCCTACACATACGCGGTGTATTGCACTTTCAAATGCGGCGCATACATCTGCGGTGCGTGAATCAACAACAACACCTTCCCTTCATTCAAAACACAACAACAACGACGACGACGCAACACGGAGAGATGGAGAGAGGGCGAGGGGCCCGAGGGGGAGAGAGGGAGAGAGGGCGAGGGGCCCGAGGGGGAGAGAGGGCGAGGGGCCCGAGGGGGAGAGAGGGAGAGAGGGCGAGGGGCCCGAGGGGGAGAGAGGGACTCGGGGAAGGGGCGCTTTTACCGCGGCAGATTTTTGCCGTACGGGGGAGGCTTCACAGCGGGCTCCACGTCCACCACCTCGTCGTCGCCGGCGGGCACGACGTAGTTCTCCAGAAGATTCGTCGACTCGACGGGGCAGACGTGCAGCGCCGCCGCGCGGGCCTTGAGCGCATTGACGGCAGCAGCGCGGACGTCCTTGTCGAAGGCAGCGGCGGCCTCGGCCAGCACGCAGCCGACGCAGTGCTCGGCCGCCTAGAAGGGACGCGCGAGTGAGGGGACGCGACGGCTCGTTACGGGCACAGAACGACCTTCTCCTTCTTGTTCTTCGCGATGGGCGCCAGCTCGTCCTCCTGCTTCACCTCCCCTTCCACCTGCTTCTGCTCCTCGTCCACGGCCGACGCCGCCTCCGCACTGAACACCTCTGCAAAGCGAGCCGCCACGTTATTTGGCGCCCCAGCCCAGGACGCGTCACGTCACCACGCAACGATTCTCGCCCACCTTGCGACGACATGCTGCTCAGCAACTTCGACCACACTTAAAACAAACGAACGAAACCCAAGACAACGAAAACCAATAAACGAAAACAGCAAAAGTGGAAACGAATGGAAAGATTGGTTGCAGTTATATGGGCACTTGGTATGGCTTTTACGTGCCTGTTGATAATTGGCTGGTCGTTCCTTTTTCTGCCCGTTCATTCGTTGGTTACAGGCTTGCTATAGGTATGCAATTTCGTAAATATTAACAGTGTTTCTGTAGTGCCGTTGCGTCACTGGTTACGTTCAAACGCACACAACTTAACACCGGAATTTTGAATACCGCGCCAGAGTTCGAACGGTAAAGAAACTAAGTTTTACGACATTATGCAAATTTCGGAGCTTAACTAATCGGTATTTACATAAATATATCACTCATGCGCGATTCGGCGCCATTCATCCATGCGTGATTTATTTGGAAGTAATGCGATGCACCACGATGAGTGTGCAATACACCACAATTACCGTATCATTTGCCTTTTGATCGTGTGAAAGAAGATACACTGTACTTAGTTGTGTAACTATGGCATCCATGATTTTTCGTCACTGTTTTTCCGTTCGTCGTCACAATCGGCCAGAATTAGAGTGAGCGAGCTCTCATCCGAGCGCACAGGCGCAGCGGCCGTTGGCTCGTCCTCTGTCGGCAGCCCCGGCACGACGACGCCAGCCAGCCCACACAGCGCGCTGCGACAGGCGAAGCAGCGTCGGCTCAAGCGCGTCGCGACAGGCGGAAGCGACGTCGGCTACAGGAGGGAAGTTTGCGTCGCGTCGTGCGTGCGTCATCGTCTCTCGCCACCGTGGGGAAACAGCGCTCCCTAGAGGCGAATTCGAGTTACAGGAGGACGCGTGGACTTAGTGCTAGCCAGTTACAGGACGAGCAGCGTAGCGGTAGCCGGGGGCGGCAAGTTTGCTGGCTTCTCGCTCACGCGCAGTGTACGTAGGCGCTCTGTAGACGTCGGGGGCCTACTGTTACAAGAACCGTAGAGCCGGCCGGGACCGCGAGCGCCTCATTAGCTTCATTGCAATGCATTGCAATACATAATTACAGTAGTTTGCACACTCGTAACTTCCAAATGAGCTTCTAGTGCATGAATTACGGTCAGTGTAGGAATTATTCTGTGACCATTACGTGTACGAATTTTGAAAGATACGGCTAATTGAAACACTAGCACCGAACCCACAGATAAGCAAAAAGCACAAAGGGCATCAGAATGAACAGCGTTTCCGTTGAAGCATTTTCGGAGCTTGGAGACCGTCTCAACGAGCTACTTATATGTCGACAACGAGAGCATATTCATTGTTTTTCAGTAGTAGTTTTTTTGTTGTTTGGAAGAAGCGGCGGCTCTGAGAAGAAGGAAGAAGAGAGGATGAGCTCTGCGATGGCGATGATGGCTGCGCAGCCGAGCGGCTCCGAGTACGCGGCGGCGGAGATGCGCGACATGGCGTCGACGCCCCAAGCGGACACGCCCCAGCGGATGGCGGCGCAGACGGCGCCGTCGGAGTACGCGCTCGTCGACATGCAGGGCTTCCTCGTCTCGGCCGACCAGCTCGCCTCCGTCAAGCCGGCCGCGGCCGAGATGGCGCTCGACGCGTCCGCCGGCTGCATGGTGGGCCGGCGCTTCGTCTACGTCACCGCCGCGACGCCCATGGAGCAGCAGCTCCGTCTCGTCGCCAGCACCGCCGGCATGCAGCTCAACGCCAACCAGCTCAACAACCTCAAGCGCGCCGCCCGCCGAGACGTTCGCCAGAGCAACGTCGCCAAGCACATGCCCGCCTCGCCGCCCCAAGCCGACGACTGAGCCGCCGCAGCCACTGATGCCTCTTTAACTGCTGCCTCCCCTCCCTCTCTCCTCTCTCATCCACCGCCGATCGGTGCACTTCGAAAGTGGCGAGACAGTGATGTCGTGAACGTGATGGCGCGCGCCCATTACGCTACAACGCTAACCAAACCGCGTGAACGGACTCTGTGCGCGGCAGAAGCATTTCGAATACAGTACATGTGTGCATGTAGTATACGAAGAGCATGCTCTCGTGCTATTAGAGTGCTACGAGACACATTGATTTATACCTGGTTACATGGTTATATTGGATGCTTGACTTGAAAGCATAGTTGCACTGCTGTAACTGCTAACATACTATGTACAATGGGCAAAACTTATTGAAACCTACAGAATCATTGGAAACATTTCTACGACTACCGAGCTAACCGAAACCGCACAGACCCCGTAGGTCGTGGTGTGTAAACAACTCCATGGTTTTTGTCGATACGGTCCCCCAAATTGGACGTCTTCCTTCGAGCGACTCAGAAATGCATGGCGCTTGCTGGGCGGCCAGTCGGCCACTGCACTGGGATGGGCCGGAGAAATTGGCAATCGCCGTCTGCCGGTGGGTGGGGCGCGCCAGGGGCGGGCGGCCGTTTCGTCTAGTCTCGTCTGGGCGTCATCCATAGAAGATGAGGTCGCCTCGCGGCGTTGCATCGATTCGAGCGCACGCGAGCTGGCAGCCTTTGCATAGACAGACGCGAGATTGTTCACGAGCAAGAAAGGGCTCGGGCTGCTGACTAACAGGAGGCGAACAAGCGCCAAATCAGATCGAGCTAAGACAACTCGGTGAAAGGGAAGCAGAGTCCTATGCATAGATAGATTGGTAGGAGCGGGTGAACTGAAGATGACTACTTGGAAACGCATCGGTCGCGAGTAGCAGCTTGTAGCACGCGTCGTCTCTTAATTGGAGTCCTCGGTGGCAGGGCTACCTTCAAAATTCCCCGCCTTGTTCCGCCTCTGGCGCTTTGTCCATCGCTTCGACAGCGACCTGAATGCCATTGACGTACGCGCTCAGCCACTCATGAGATGGACATCAAGAATTGACTTCTTCGTAGTCCTTTTCCAGAGCAGCTAGATCTTCCCTCGCCTCAGAGAACTCGCCCTCTTCCATTCCTGCCGACGCCACAGTCCCATGGAGCGACACGCGCACAGACAGCAGCAGTCAGTGCCACTTGAACGCACCTTCTCCGACGTACCAGTGGACGAATGCCCGCTTGGCGTACATCAGGTCGAACTTGTGGTCGAGTCGACCCCACGCTTCCGCAATGGCCGTCGTGTTCGAGAGCATGCAGACGGCGCGTGGCACCTTCGCCACGTCCGCGCCCGGCACGACGGTGGGCGGCTGGTAGTTGATGCCGACCTTGAAGCCGGTTGGGCACCAGTCGACGAACTGGATGGACCGCTTCGTCTTGATCGTCGCGATCGCCGCGTTCACGTCCTTCGGCACCACGTCGCCTCGGTACAGCAGGCACACCGCCATGTACTTGCCGTTCCGAGGGTCGCACTGCGCACGCGGTCCACTGTGCATTCAAGGCGTCTGCTTTCAAATTGGTTTAAGCGTTTACCTTGACCATCTGATTGTTCGGTTCGAAGCACATGTTCGTAATCTCGGCCACAGACAGCTGTTCGTGGAACGCCTTCTCGGCCGAAATCACAGGTGCGTACGTCGCCAGCGGAAAGTGGATACGCGGGTAGGGTACCAGGTTCGTCTGCAAAAAACATTGCCTTGGAACACGATCTCAATTCAATCAGTCAATCACCTGAAATTCAGTCAGATCAACGTTGAGCGCTCCGTCAAATCTTAGAGACGCTGTAATGCTGCTGACGATCTGGCCTATAACCAAACATTGTGGCTGTTCAGAAAACGCGTGCTCAGAACTGCTGACTGATGAGTCGGTTGAGATTCTGGTAGCTGGGCCGGTCGATGTCGAGGTTGCGCCTGCAGATGTCGTAGATGGCCTCGTTGTCGACCATGAAGGAGCAGTCGGAGTGCTCCAGAGTCGTGTGCGTCGTCAGGATGGAGTTGTAGGGCTCGACCACAGCCGTCGACACCTGCGGCGCCGGGTAGACGGAGAACTCGAGCTTCGCCTTCTTGCCGTAGTCCACGGACAGTCGCTCCATGAGCAGCGACGTGAAGCCGCTGCCAGTACCGCCGCCGAACGAGTGGAACACCAAAAAGCCTTGCAGGCCTGCACCGTTGACGGCGATAAGCGCGACAACCCGATGGCCATGCCGGCCATGCTGTACCAGTGCAATTGTCGGCGAGACGTCGAATGCGATCCAAAGTTTTGTCGATGTGCTCCTTGCCGACGGTGTAGTGGCCGCGAGCGTAGTTGTTGGCGGCATCCTCCTTCCCTGTGATCAGCTGCTCGGGGTGGAAGAGAGCGCGGTACGTGCCGGTGCGCACCTAGAAGTCAGTGCCGCGACGCGTTCTTGTTGGGGGTGGTGGGGCGTGTGTACCTCGTCGACGACGGTGGGTTCGAGGTCGACGAAGATGGCGCGTGGGACGTGCTTGCCCGTGCCCGTCTCCGAGAAGAACGTGTTGAAGGAGTCGTCGCCGCCGCCCAGCGACTTGTCGGAGGGCATCTGTCCGTCGGGCTGTATGCCATGCTCGAGGCAGTACAGCTCCCAGCACGCGTTGCCGATCTGCACGCCCGCCTGGCCCACGTGCACGCTGATCACCTCGCGCTGAAACGACCGAGGCTTCCTCTTGCCGCGCACGACCCCGCCACTCCTCCCACCATGGTATTGATCCTTTGGTCCTTCTACGACAGTGCGGCAGTCGACTTCTGGACGGAAATGGCAAAGACGCGCGCGTCTCCCGTTGAGAGGGGACGACGTCCAGCCGATGGGCGTGTCCGCCCAACAACGCCGTCTCAAGAGCCAGAGGGCCGTGCCCCAAACAGTGACACGCGATGCGCGATCGATACGGCTTTATGGAGCCGACGGACGACACTGGAAGCAAAGGCCCACTCACTGTGTGTGTCACGGTAAAGACTGACTCTTTCTAAACCATTTTGCTCACAGAATCATACGCACGTCTTGAAATTGGAGTCGTCATTGTGTTGCGGGTGCCGCATTCTGCCACAAAAGCGACTGTATTTGGATTATAGTTCGTCGAGGGCGAGCGAGCTCAGGGAGCGAATTATGCAAAAACGCTAGCGACAGATGGGAGAGGGCAAGGGGGCGCATCGACGGTGTTCGAATGGCGGTTCTAAAGGCTAGACGGCGAAAGCGAGGGCCAATGCGGTCGATCCTAGGTGGTGGTGGTGGTGGTGGTGGTGGTGGTGGTGGGTGTGTGCGGCGGGGGCACGAGCTCAGTACTCGTCTCCGGCGTCTGGCTGGCCGTCTTCTTCCTGGTCCTCGGCTCCCACCTCCTCGTAATCCTTCTCGAGGGCGGCCAGGTCCTCGCGCGCCTCCGCGAATTCACCCTCCTCCATGCCTGAGCGCGAGCGATACAGCCGTCAGCGTCGTCACTCGGCTCGCCACTACCACCAGCCACAGACGACGAGGACGGCACTCACCTTCTCCGACGTACCAGTGGACGAAGGCGCGCTTGGCGTACATCAGGTCGAACTTGTGGTCGAGCCGGGCCCAAGCCTCGGCGATGGCGGTCGTGTTCGAGAGCATGCAGACGGCGCGCGGCACCTTGGCCACGTCGCCGCCCGGCACGACCGTGGGCGGCTGGTAGTTGATGCCGACCTTGAAGCCGGTTGGGCACCAGTCGACGAACTGGATCGACCGCTTCGTCTTGATCGTCGCGATCGCGGCGTTCACGTCCTTCGGCACCACGTCGCCTCGGTACAGCAGGCACACCGCCATGTACTTGCCGTTCCGAGGATCGCACTGCGCACGACCGAGGGTCACTGCGGTGTCTGGGGAGGCAGGCACACTCCCGATCAAGAAAGCGCCTCACCTTGACCATCTGGTTCTGTGGCTCAAAGCAAGAGGCGGTGATGTCGGAGACGGAGAGCTGCTCGTGGTAGGCCTTCTCGGCCGAGATCACGGGTGCGTACGTCGCGAGCGGGAAGTGGATGCGCGGGTACGGCACCAGGTTCGTCTGCAAGAATATTGGCTAGTTCGAATACGATCTCAACTTAGTTGACGCGGAAAAGAACCTGAAATTCGGTCAGATCCACGTTGAGCGCTCCGTCGAATCGTAGAGACGCCGTGATGCTGCTGACGATCTGGCCTATAACCGAGTAGAGTGAGGCTTATGCGACGAAAAACACATGCTCTCTAGACTCTCTAGAACTGACTGATCAGCCGATTGAGATTCTGGTAGCTGGGCCGGTCGATGTCGAGGTTGCGCCTGCAGATGTCGTAGATGGCTTCGTTGTCAACCATAAAGGAGCAGTCGGAGTGCTCCAGAGTCGTGTGCGTCGTCAGGATGGAGTTGTAGGGCTCGACCACAGCAGTCGACACCTGCGGCGCCGGGTAGACGGAGAACTCGAGCTTCGACTTCTTGCCAAAATCCACTGAGAGTCTCTCCATGAGCAGAGACGTGAACCCGCTGCCCGTACCGCCGCCAAACGAGTGGAACACCAAGAAGCCTTGCAGGCCTTGAATGAAACGTATTCGGTTTTGAGCAGTCGACAGCACGGACGAAATCCCCACCTGTGCACGCGTCGGCCAGACGTCGAATGCGATCAAGAGTGGGGTCGATGTGCTCCTTGCCGACGGTGTAGTGGCCGCGAGCGTAGTTGTTGGCGGCATCCTCCTTCCCTGTGATCAGCTGCTCGGGGTGGAAGAGAGCGCGGTACGTGCCGGTGCGCACCTAGAAGTCAGTGCCGCGACGCGTTCTTGTTGGGGGTGGTGGGGCGTGTGTACCTCGTCGACGACGGTGGGTTCGAGGTCGACGAAGATGGCGCGTGGGACGTGCTTGCCCGTGCCCGTCTCCGAGAAGAACGTGTTGAAGGAGTCGTCGCCGCCGCCCAGCGACTTGTCGGAGGGCATCTGTCCGTCGGGCTGTATGCCATGCTCGAGGCAGTACAGCTCCCAGCACGCGTTGCCGATCTGCACGCCCGCCTGGCCCACGTGCACGCTGATCACCTCGCGCTGAAACGACTCGCTCGCTCTCTTCGTCTCGACAATGGTAGAACACTAAGAGAGCAGTAATCGGCTCAGCGCTTCTTAGAGGTATAAGTTGGCGTTTCACAGACGCGGCGGCGTCTCTGCCAAAATTGCTCATCATTACCGAATAGTCAGGTGCGGCAAAGAAGGAAAATGTGAAAAAAACAAACCATTGTTCAACCCGGTGGAAAATGCTCGAAGTAGGCTCAAAAACGGGAAAAACCGATCCATGTTCACCATGTTCACCATGTTCACCATGTTCACCAAGCCTTCGTTATTTCGGTGCGACACTTTTTCTCATGTCTCTCCATCAAAGGCTTTTAGAAACAATATTAATTTTGTTTATTTGAAATGTTTGCGTCTGTTCTTTCATTCATAGCACTTCCATGTTAATAAGTTTTTATTATTTATCTTGTTTTATTGTTTTAATTTTTGCGTTTCAGGTCTGCTTTTACTGAACTGCTTATTATTCCAGCTTGATGTCGTGTTGTCGTCTGTTGTATTTGTGGCGCAGCAGTTGTGTAGTAAACAGAGTCGCAACAAACCATTTCACAAGACTCACAAAAAAGTCACGAGCGAGCGAAAGTCAACCAGAGCGACTAGCGCAACAGCAACAGCCAACAGACCCGCCCACCCCCATCTAGTGCGCGCATCTCACAGCAAATTATGCAAACCCGCATCGAAATGACAAGTTGACACAGAGATCCTATTTGTTACGATCCCATCCCTGCTCTATTTACGCAGCTCCCGCAGATCGCATCACTTTCGCCTAAAGAAAAACCCCAAAGTTGGCGCGGATTTTTTCGCAGTGCGACAGCTCCACTTTGCCGCTGACTGCGGACGAGTCGAGCAGCCGACTCATGAAGTAGGGATAGCGCGCGACCACGCAGCTGTTTTGGTTCACAATTTCTACATTCTGGACATATGCCCATCCCTCATCCACTTTTGGCTCGCTCCACCTTGAACGGCCATTTACCTCCTTTACTCGGGCCATCAAACCCCCCCCCCAGTCCAGCCATTTACCCCCACCCCCCAGGGCCTGACGACCGGGATCAGTAGCAGTAGTCAGAATATCAGCACCTCGCAAGCCACGCACTCCTTGTGCTTGTGGCCCAGTTGACGCCATTCGGCAAGGAGGTAGAAGCGAAACTTCTCTCCGTTGTGAAACGGTTCGGCTGTGAACACCATCGGCTGAGGAGAGAGCGGATTCGCTCGAGCTGCTCTGGGTCGGGGAATGCAGTGCAACCAGCTTTTGGTAGTGGAACCTACAAACGTACATGACGAGGCAGCGGTGCAGTCCATAAGACAAAACAAATTTAAAAGTGCCGCCATTACGGTGTTGGTCAGTGCCGGGTGAGGAATGCAGCGC
The DNA here is from genome assembly GCA_030248085.1 of Paralinhomoeus sp. GSCO2_6. Lineage (NCBI taxonomy): Eukaryota > Metazoa > Nematoda > Chromadorea > Monhysterida > Linhomoeidae > Paralinhomoeus > Paralinhomoeus sp. GSCO2_6. Next base: position 871 of record JASAMY010002742.1, on the reverse strand, counting down.
AGTACGGCAGTCGTCTTTGTGTTGTTCGCGCCTCCATGCCGACGTCGCTGACCCTTCTCACCCGCCGCGCGTTGCGTGGCCACACGGAAGTGGCCGTGTCGACCGTCCTCGTGCCAGCGGTCCACTGTCAACGTCAAGTACGTCTCAAGACGGCGGTTGACGTGCGCAACCACGAGCGCGTGCGCGCAGACGAATTTGTTGGCGGGCAGGTGACGGCAGCGCGCGCATTCCAACGCGAACGCCTCCTTTTCGACGACGCGCACCGTGACGCGGTGCTCGCCGTCCAGCACGTGCCAGATGGGCGTGTCCGAGTTGGGATGCTCGAGGACGCTCGTGATGTCATCCTCGTACACCTGCGCCCACTCCGATGCTTGATCCAGCACCTCGGCGAAAACAGCGTCGTTCATCACACCTATGTGTTGTGCATGGCATACGCAGTTTGATGGCTTCATTGCTATGCAAGGCTACCTTCGGGAATCAGCTGTCGAATTCTTTTGGCAGGCAGGTACAAAGAACACGGGCGCGCCATGTCTGAGCACTGGAAGAGATTCGACAGATGCGCCAAGCGCTCAGCCAAGCCTAGCCAAGCCAAGCCTAAGCCTAAGCAAAAGCCTAAAACTGAGTTAAGCCTAGCTATCAAGTTAGTTTGCCCGCCCAAATCTGCCCCGCCTGCCCCGCCTACCCTAGTGCCCCCCACGAGTATTTCTACCCGGCGGTTGCCCTCGGTCACCCGATAACCCACCCCCCCCCCCCCCGGTTTAGAGATATGCGAGACGGAGAGACAAGAGAGAAAAATATCGCACCGAAATAACGAAGGTTTGGTGAACATGGTGAACATGGTGAACATGGTGAACATGGATCGGTTTTTCCC